>JAGVSQ010004429.1:0-19448 GCA_022683975.1 Rhyacophila evoluta
TTTTATTGAAAATATACTTTTTACGTAAAAATGTCTCGAGTGGTAAAGGTTAAAAGGTTGACACATTTAACTTTATACAACTCTTAAGATTGCTATCTCACCTTGGCGTAGTCAACAAGATTCTGGTATTCAATATAGTTTCCTCCGCCGACAATAAAAACGACAGCTTCATGTGAAGGTGCAGCACGCGGTGCGGTTTCTGTCGCTCTTGGCTGCCTCGGATCGAGCCACAGCAAATCGGGTGGGGCTCCGCTACTTCCTGAAGATCCTCCACTGGATGTGGCGCTGTTTACACTACTACTTCCACTCATAGCTGCATCCACAGCTCGGGTCACTGGCAAATTCTAAGCACACCCAATTATAACAAAAGTTTTTGTAAATATTCATTAAATGTTCATCACTTTTTTCCTACTTTTGTATACCCTTTTTGTGGTATAAGCTAAAAAAATTTAAGTTAGTGATTTTACAAATCAAATATTGCTTATATATTATTACGTAAGTTCAATAATATATTACACTACATAGACATACGTGTATGGGTAAGGAAAAGGATTATTATAATTTTTGAAAACTTACGTGTCGTTTGACGACCAAGTTTTTGACTCCTTCCATGACAAAAAGGGATCCTTGAAACATGAGATTAGAAATCATTGAAACACTTTTTGTTCCTCCTCCCTCATATTGCCCTGACATCTTTGTATAACCCCTGTAAAAAAGGATATGTTATTTGTAATTGAAGTATGGGACTCTATTACAAAATACTATCATTATAAAAAATATTTATCATGAACTGACATTTTCGGTTCAATTTATTATGAAATCTTTCTACACAGAATACATTAGGTAACAGGAAAAACTTTTTATCTACTTTCGTACTGTGAAATATTGTTTGAAATAAGTTTGAAAGTGTCGATAAGTCAGTCCCCTATTAATATAATTATAATGATTATTTTACTAGACATTTTCTTGACACTAAAATTATTAACTATTAAACACCAGTCTTATAATGTTTTTTTTATATTAGCAGGTCTTATTTAACATTACATTTTCAAGTGCCCACTATTCTTACTTCCATCGCTTGATGTATGCCATAGATTGCATATCACAGCCAGCTGCTACAAGCGCGGCTTCACACTTTGTGTAATCCTGTTCTGTCAAGTGTGGAGTGCAAATGAAGTAAATAATGAAGAGTCGCATTTTGTCTTCAGGGGAGCCTGCCGTGGCATCAGTCAGCAGCTCCAAAACTGTTTTCAGTTCAACTGTCGCTTTACTCATGATTTTTTCCTCAAGCTCAAAAAATGAATCAAGTCTTCGAGATTTAATGTTTTCCAGTATTCCTAGCAAATAAATCAATTCATAAATATTTTTATGTCACAGGTATAGCTTTGGCTTTCATAGTTTTATGGAATTTAGAATTTAACGTTCTATTGAGACAAACTATTGTATTGCTAAATATGTATATTCAATAAATAAATATCGACAGTTTAGAAAGAATACAAAAAGACATTTATATCACAATATAAATTATATATTGTTAACAAAATATGGCAGATCCAGAGTAGATTTATATACCGTGTTCGCTACCAAAGTGGAGCATATGAATCTACACAGTGTGAAGATATCCACTACGAAAGTGGAGTATACGGATCTCCGCAATATGAAGACGTCTTGACAGATTATTTTTCACGAGAATTGTTTGTCATATAATTGTTCAACCCGATGGGCATCTATCCTGCATTTTTGGATATTTAAAATTCGACAGATGGAGAATCAAGCCCGTATTCCCCAGATTGTTAGGCACCCTACCAACTACGCTATCGGGGAAACCAAAATTAGCAATGAAAAATTATTAGCGTATTCCATCCAGAATGTGAGTAATTGTTAAGATCAAATAAGGTTGAGATTATAAGATGGATCAATCATTCTTCAAATCTTGAACGGCACTTGCTCCAGCACAAGTATACTTTTAACTTGCGTGTTTAAGTAACACATGTAATAAGTCTACAGTGATTAGTAATCTTGTAGAAGGATGCTTTCATTTCATAGTGCATATGTTATGATCTAACCTGTGGCAATACTGGTGTGCATATCTATTAATCTCTTTTTCTCCATGAGCTCTGGCAAAGAATTGACAGCATCTGTGAGCCGTTGAGTATTATCACTCACCATGCTCAACGCAAAATCACTATCGCTGTCGAGGCCCATTGAACTTTTTAGCTTTTTCACATGCTCTTCTGATGATCTGTAACAAAGTAAGTAGTTTAATACACGCTAGAGATGTCTATAAGTGTTAAGGGAAAAGTTGTTGAGAAATAATTAGAATGAAATGGATGAATAAACTGTATAATGCTGTTACCTGTATTTTTCAAGTTCAGCTTGAATGGCTTCTGCAACAGTGGGAAATGGACTGCCTTTATGATCCATCCAAAATTTGTCGCGAGAGTCAAGGTCGCAGGCTTTTGGTTTGCTTCGTGCTGCTCCAACTGAAGGTCCGTCGTTTGCAACCACCACCCTTTAAACAATACAAGAATATATTTTACAAAATTGTGAAAATTTCAAAAATAGACAATATATAAAGAAATATTTTTACTATTCACACCTATTGAGTGCAAGATCTAGTACATCGTGCGTAAGTGCTTGGTATGTCCAAGTATGATGGAGAGGAATTGCCATATCCATGTTCCTATCTAAGACTATTAGCAGAGGCCGGGAAAAGCTAAAGGCTCCCATTTGTCCTGTGTTGCCATGGAATAAATTATTTCTTGAATCCCAAAGATTCTCTCTCAATTTCTTGTCTAACTTCTTTGCAACCATCTCAGCTGCGTTTCCTTTTGCACACCTAATTATTGGAATATTACCTGAAAAATGTTACAATAATAAATACAGTTTATACTTGAAATATGTAATGGGCGTCATTGCAGCAATCTATCAAAAGAAGAGGTAATAGATGGTCAACTCAGGTGAATACGGTTTGAATCACTATATTTCATTTAGTAGAGAAATCTTTTCATAGTTGGTACTTCATGTTAAAAACAAGATGTGAAATATCACAGTATCTTTTTCGAATATTTATAAAGAACATAAACAGTTTTGCAAATTTTAAATTATATGTATTGTCAATTATTTCAGTTTGAATTTTATTTGTTGTACAAAAAATAAGTTTCAATGTATAGAATGAAAAAGTAGCTTTGAATACATGAATTCTTACTGCATTAATCTCATACTGTTGACTTTTTTGATTATTCAATTTTCAAATATATTATCAGTTATAATTACATACAAACCTAGAGTCACAAAGAGTGAAAATAAACTATCCACCATATTATCCATTATTGATTCCATCTCAATATCTTTTGTATCGCCTCTGTTGATGGCTAAAAAGAGAAAATATAGTACCACAGGTAATATATTAGATTCAATAGAAATAATTAGAAATTATTACAAATTGTGATAAATGATTTATTTAAATATGATATATTTTCTCACCATAATACGAGAGTGAATCGGATTGTTGGTGTTTTAAAACAAACAAATCATCTTCAAGGCAAATGAAGTTTAAATATTGGTCGTAAACTTTCTGAATGTTAGCGACGCAATTTGATTGAAGAGCCGATGCAGCCAGATCTTCCAGTTTTTGCCGAGATATCGGTGATATAAAATTCAAGTGATAAGAATCGTAAATTCCATTTTCCATATCCTGGCTGATCCTTCCGAGGTTTTCTTCGCTTGGTGCACAGAAGTAAACAGCGGGAACCTCAGGAATTGAGTCCCGATCCGTGTGAAGTTGACTGAAATGTTAATAAACGATTACAACCTCCAAATATTCATATCGCCATTAAATAAATGTACCCAACGCTTTATTTACTCTGGAGTATAAGGAAGTAAGATATAATTAAGGTAACAGAAAAGTTTTAACATTATAAACAAACTTTACAAAATAGAGTAAATTAAAATTATCACCGTAACAACGTATCTGACTTACACATGTAAAGTTACTCCAAGTTCTCGCAATTCTTTAACAGATATTATAGGCGAAATAATATCTTGGCCAACTCTGTCATAGATCAACACCTTCCACATAGGTTCATTTGCGGCGCTTTTATTAGGTATTTGGTTGAGGTTTAGCATTTGTTTTAAGGCACCTGTAACGTAATGTAATAAAATTGTAAAAAAAAGAAATCGATGAATATTTTAATTGAATGAATATAACCTAACACATATAAATACATGAAATGTCAAAAATATGCAATCAGAATGTGTGCAAATGTGTCAAAGTGGTGTAATAAATTAAAATAAAATAAATCACAAACTTATTTGCCGGTCTCGAAGTGAAGCCATTGTTAAGATATTTATTTTTCATAAATAAATAGTTTTAAATCCCCCAATAAAAATAGTAAGCGGGATATCTGTCAAAAGTCAAAATTACACGTATATCCCATGAAGGTAGCAACGATTCTCGCAATATTGAGCTGTCAAAGATGAAATTATTGTGTTCAAACAATAGTGACCGGAAAGTAAAACTTTTTATATTTAGGAATGATTGTAATGTATTATTTTTGAGTTTTATTGCATCGAATTGAGTTGTAAATTTTTAATTCCACTAGTTTAATTTTAACTATTTCAAAAATACGATGCCTTTTTTTAATCTTAAATTAGATACGACCTCAAAATTTAACATTTTTTTTTTCAGTCGATATTAATTTTAATAATTTGTGATGACTTTTCTCATTCTGTAGAACCCTTTTATGTGGTTAAAATTGCATTATTTTTTTTATAGTGCAATATTTTTTTAACTGTCAATATTTCGACAGAAGCGATTTGTTATCTTTTTAGTTCGATGAATAGGATGTGAAAAAATGATAGGTGTTTCAACGTATTCAAGAAAATTCTCCAACCACATAAAAATGAGTGATATGCCCAAGTTGATGATTGGTATTTTTTCAAAGGCTGTGTGTTCTGTCCAACCAAATAACCTCATAAAAGAACACTTGAAGTATGATAACTCACAAGATTCTCTAGAAATTTTTGGTGATAAATACGATTTAAAAAATAAATCAGTTCATATTGTGGGCGCAGGGAAAGCTGTTTTACCAATGGCCAGTGAGATAGAAAATATATTACAGACAAAGATTAAATCAGGAATAATAAGTGCACCACTCGGTATACTTGAGCGATATCCGTTTAAATCTGAATGTGGAATCAGGTGTTATGAAGGGGCTGACAATAATTTACCTGACAAAGATTCAGAGGCACCAGCATTAAAAATTAAGGAGCTCGTTGAGAGATTGGATAAAAGCTGTTTTCTGATTGTTTTACTCTCTGGAGGTGGATCTGCACTTCTGCCATTACCGATACCGCCTATTAGAATAGAAGAAAAAAGTCAATTAATCAAACAATTGGCTGGTGCTAGTGCAAATATAACTGAAATCAATTTAGTCAGAAAGAGACTTTCCGTATTGAAAGGAGGCAAGTTATCAATTTTGGCACATCCAGCAGAAGTTGTATCTCTGTTACTTTCAGATATACCAGGCAACAGGTGTGAGTATATTGCAAGCGGTCCTACATTTGAGAATGAAGACAAACATTCTGATGCTTCTAATATAATTGAAAAGTATATTCCAAAATTCTCCAATGATTACTGTATTCCAACTTCCATTCAAAAAGTTTTACATTCAGCTCCAGGTCTTGTCTCTACACCAGAAAATATGTCTGTTAGTAATTATGTTATTGGCAATAATACGATGGCAATAGATGTTGCTATAAATGAAGTGTCACGCCTTGGCTATCTGTCTTACCATTTAAGTGACAATGTATTTGGAGATGTAGAAGATATCTGCAATGAATATTGTCATTTGATAAAGTCTCTCATACTACTATTATCAACAGAAATCAACGAAATAACATTCAAAGATATCCTACATAAAATTAAATATATCAACCTTAGAAGTGAAGTAATTGAAGAATTAGCTAAAGTCACTACATCTAACGACTTTAAAAGTATATTTTTAATAGCTGGTGGAGAGCCAACAATTCAAGTTAAAGGAAAGGGAATAGGAGGTAGAAGTCAACATCTCGCTTTGACGTTATCATTGAAATATAATTTAGAAATACAAGACAATCCAAAATTGAATGACTACAATGTGTATGTATTATGTGCCGGAACAGATGGAATTGATGGACCCACTGATGCAGCTGGCGCGTTTGGGTATCAAAATCTAGTTCCAGACGCCAAACAACAAAATATTGATATCGAATGCCACTTAAAAAATAACGATTCCTATAATTTTTATAAGAAGTTCTTTGATGGGAAGTATCACATTAAAACAGGCCACACAAATACCAATGTTATGGATATTCACATTATTGTGATAGAAAAGAAGACTGAATAAATAAAATGAAGCCATAATTTTTCTATATTACCTTAAGATTATATCAATGAATAATCTATATAAAATTGTTCTTTGACTGAGAAATCAATTGAATTGCCTGTTTGGTCAATTAAATCTATGTTACCATGTCATTAGTATCAGTTGTTATGAACTAATCGTAAATTAAAACAGTGCTTCTCAAATAATTATATTTCTGATGACTAAACATCTCCAAACACTTTTTTCTA
Source organism: Rhyacophila evoluta (assembly GCA_022683975.1). Classification (NCBI taxonomy): domain Eukaryota; kingdom Metazoa; phylum Arthropoda; class Insecta; order Trichoptera; family Rhyacophilidae; genus Rhyacophila; species Rhyacophila evoluta. The sequence goes on from JAGVSQ010004429.1 coordinate 6,617, forward strand.
TGATTGCACAATATCTATTGATTAATTTGCCTAAAATATTTGTTTATATTTTAATCATAATATATAAATATAATATTAATTTCATAAGTTCAATCACATATAGTGTATATTGCTTGACTGTGGACTATGTGGGCGCTGCGGAATGTTGTTTGATTGTTATTGGTACTTGAGTTGAGAATATATGAGTTTAAAGCTCAAAATTATTTAAATTTTGTAAATTTCTATATGTATCATATTTGTGAATTGAGTTTCTTCTTTTATCGTGTCGGGAGATACGAAGATATACAAGTGTTGTGCAGTGAACAGATAAATACTTACCCATTATCATAAGGGCTTCAATCCAGAGTGGGTTATTTTGTCTCTGTTGAATATGTATGTTTTCTAATTTGGTATATTTGGCTTACAAAAGTCATCAACAACTACATCAAGCCAGAGAATTCTTGGTCTATTTTTTCTCATGTGCCTTATTAGATTTTTGGATACTACTTTCCTATCTGGTTCTCGATCACGTATACGGTGCACATGGCATAATATAACTAGTGAATTAACACATCTTCACATATTATAGTCTCGAATCGGCCCATATTGAGTGGAGAACACTGGTGAATTTTTTAAAAACTGTTTAGGCTCGTTCCATTCTGTGCTATTCGTTTTCGACTTAGGGATACATACTAATATGTAATAGATTTACCAATCATATTGTATTTTTACATACAGATTTTATTTGTCAGCTTTGTGAATTATTTTTTTTGAATCAAAATTATAGTTACGATGATATTGAATGTTACCGAAACTATAATTATATAGTCTATAGTTTTTAAATGTGATTGTTCCTAAAAATCCAAATGTATTTTTCTATTTTTTTTTAAATGAATTAATAACTGTTATGAATAATTATTTATATGAAATATACAAATTCACAATATTGAATTATTAAAGAGTACTTTTGTATTTTTCTCAGCTTAATTTATCTTTATTGAAGAAATAGTTCTTGTTTTTGAAGTGTTTACAAATTAAATTCTAAAACATTAGTGTTATTAAATTTAAAAAAGTGTCATGGATAGCCAATATATTAAAGTTTAATGATTAAACCATTGGCTGATTGATATGTAATCATTGTGAAAGATATTCTTTCAAGATAAGTCTTTAAATTATGAAGATTCATATACATGCTCCACAATCGGAGCAGAATAATAATTTTGATCAGCTTGGTGCCAAAATTGTGGAGCATCTATATTTATGTAGTTCCAAAGTGAACTTATTCCACTATACCAAAAATCAAAGGCGAAGATATTGAACAAGTATTTATTGTATATAAAAACTATATAGCATGCAAACCTGTAGACAAAATCATCTTCGAAAATAGTGAAAAAAAAATAAACATTGAAAAAGACGCCATATGCTTCTTTCATACAGAAAATACTTGTTCAAAATATTCTCCTTTCAATTTTGGCATAATGGAATAAGTTTAATTTTGAAATACCCCCCTCAATTATAATATAACATGATTTTGAAAAAAAATTGTGGTGAATTGCGAATTTGCGAATTTTGGAAAGAAGTAATTTTTTAGATAGCGTGTGAGCTGAAAAAGCGAGAAAGCTCCAATTCTCAATCCAAAATTCCAAATTTGACCGAATTCCGATTTTTTTATTTTCTCGAAATTTGGAAAGTATGCAAGAGTTGTATGAACAGATTCATGAGTAACTCAAAATAGCAAGGGAATTCTCAAATCAAAGTAATTGATTCTTAATTTGCGATGCACCAAACCTTTGGACTGTTCAGCTCCGAACATATGCATGGGAAATGTAATAAAACAATCTTGAGAATAGAGGCGTTTATAATCTTCTTTTCACGGATGTTTCCGATCCATTATGTTTTAATGAAAACAATTAATTACCCAATAAAATGTTTATAATAATAACATTCTGAAGCGATCTGTTGCGTGTAGATGCAATTTGATTTTTTGAGTGACTCGGTCAACTATAAAATTTTCTGATACTAAGGTGTTGCAAACCAACAGTTTTAGTTCAGTATTCGAAAAGTTGAACTAAATTCTAAATTAAAATAATATCGAAATCTGTAAGCGTCTCTTATTTGTTAGGATACAGATACAATAATCTCAGAGATCGACAATTGTACGAAGCGTTTGTCCAATATGACTTCGTGTCTGATAAGGTCTTCATCTTCATCATCTTCCCGCAAATGAGACAAAAAAATCTTTACGCCAGGTTTACATGACAACAATTCGATAAGATATTTAAAATATCGCATCGTATCAAAAATTTCACGTATACGGTTTTCTCGAATACGAGACAGCATACTACACGGCGATAGTTTAAATCGATTTTTGTCACTACAAGAGAGCCAGTTAGTTCAGTCAATATCGTGGATCCACGTTTTTCACTTCTATTCTAGAGTGCATTTGGGTTCATCGTCTACTGAAGACTGACCCAAGCCAAGAAAAGGGTTTGTTAAGTTTTTTTATCAACCTGAGAAATGACTAACAATTAAAAATACAATTTATATATTTTCGTATGTCAATAACTAGCTTTGATAATTCTAAATCTCGAGTGCTAAATCCGCCACTGTTCATAGGGACGTAGCGGATACGAAAACATGATTTCCAAAAAGAATAATCATTTACTTTTTTATGGAATTCTCTGTGATGAGTTAATATTTTAAATAATTAATTAATAATCGACGGTCATTTTGTCTTACACTTCTTATTAATTATATGGTGTGTCATGATCAACATCTATATATATATATATATACACATTACAATCAAAAATTCTAAAAGGTTTGTAACAACATTCTTCATACGCTCTTATGCGGTATGAATTCTGTGAAAAATGAAGTGCAACATTGCGCTGACCCTCCCACGAAGCGCCACAAGAGATTTCTAGCAGCTCACCACCAACATTCCACCATGAAGACAATGCATTCCTCAGATATGTAACACAATGTCCATTTTTCTTATTTTCCTGACTGTCGTATTGTAATTAAGCATTTGAGTTGAAAATTCCGACATTTATTTGTTTGCAATTTTACGATGGATTTCTCCATAATCTTCAATGCAGTAAACCTCAATCTTTGGACTGTTATGATCTTATGAATTCAAAACTAAAAAAAGTCGACACAAGAAAATCACTTAGCCAAAATATCCACGTTAGAAAATTAAAATGTAAATACCACACCTTTTTCGGAAAAAATAAATATAGATATAAATATAAATTATATATAAAATCGCCTTCCATCTAGTTTTAATTAATTTAGAATTAATTCAGTTTCGGTAAACGATATTGCTAATTTTAAGTAATTACCTAATCACTGTGCACTGAGATATCACATTGCGGATAACTTTATTATTTTTGATTCCCAAAATTGCAAAAATCGTACATTTTAAAACAATATATTATACGTACCGCCATGAAGAGGTTAAACAAGGAAATATGGGTTGCGGAGCTTAAAACGAAAAATAGTAAAAAACGTAATAGTTTTGAGCTTAAGACAATTTTTATCAAATACATTTATCATTGGTCGATAGTGCCCATAGATTTATAGTAAATATATATTATTGTATGTTGTATCATGTGCAACCCAGATGGTTTAAGTGTTCTGTCATAAATATCACACACTATCCGTGTATATTTACACGCAGGCTTTACACTCGATAGCTTTAACGATGAGCTAACTATGAATTCTTCTACGTTAAGTTCCACGTGAATTAATTTGATGTTTGTATGTCCATTAGGTGTGTGAAATACATTCTCCTTAACGCAAGAGCCTGAAAACGTATAAAAAATGTGCTCCCGCTTTTCAAATCAGTCACTGTTACTTATAATGTATTTTTCTGGTTACAGAATAGAGTTCACTTTATTAAATATTATTCTAATTAAGTACAGACATAATAAAAATATTATATAATATATGAAAAGATATAATTAGTTCGTATGTGATGAGATGGGGCGTTGGAAGGTGTTAAAGCGGCACTGCCCACTATAAACACACTGACTTTATACTCGTACGCTCCGATGTTATTTCATGTATTTTATTTTATTCAATTATTATTAGCCTTCGCGTGAGGTTACACAGAAGGTTGTAAAACACTGGGATAAGGTTCCTATCGAGCCTCGGAATCCGAGATAACGCGGCCTGGTGGGCTGATGGAATGTCTTCAGAGAACATATTTAACACAAAACCTTTGTTCACAGAAACAACGGCGGTTTCAAGAGAACTGTAAGATTCAAACATAGATAACGGTTGCACCTAATAACGACCAGTGAATGGAACCATCCGGATGCCAACTTGTAAATCGTATTTACTACAAAGATTATCAATGACATTAAACGTCACGGATATATTATATTTACCGACTCGGAGACGTCTGATTTTTTTCCTTCTAATACTGTCGGCGGGAAACAAAAGAGTCCTAAGATGGCAATGCATGAATTTGCACTCTATTTTATGGTATACCCTAATTCATACGCATTTTAGTGAACAGATCATTTACGACAATTTGTAGCGAACAACAGGGTCACAGGTATTTTTATTGTTTCTGTCAAGGTGCTATTATGATTGTCGAGGAATGTGTACGAAGAATACACTCATGAGAGTTTTTCACTTAATTATTTGTATAAATCAAAGGTGTGTTGGATTTATCGTGAAGACCTTTAGTTTCAAGAATCAGGCGCATATTTTAGGGCTGACAAAATGCTAAAGAATGTTATCCGTACATCTTTATTATGCAACGTGTAAGATTAAAAAATATCTTTCGTGTAAGTAAGATAATTAACTTGAATCAACAATAAGATAAACGTAAGTGTGCCATAAAATTAGTTACGTAATTACCATAACTACCCATTATTTAATCGAATTAATTAATGTTAATGTCTAATTGTTTCAAATAGAAATTATTTTTACATAAAAACTATTTGAATGTTATCGGTTAGATTGATTTATATTTGCGTTAATGCAGTGACGAGTTATAGAAATAGTAAATTAACGTTTGTGTACATACAGTTTGAAGATATAGAGATCCGAATCTTTGATAAACATAGCAATATAATATATCATCTTAAATTGTATGAAGATGAGCCTTTTACCTTTAGGCACTTCATAAAAGTGAATTCGAATGGAATTTTCAGCGGATTTCCCGATCACTTGTGGCTTATTTCATAATTTACGATGTGTATTTGTAGGCTGTCAGTGTATAGTATATAATGTAAGGCCTAACTATGTACCGAGTCGCAAGAAGTAACTAACGATCTACAGTATAGTTTTGAATTAATTTATTTGTTTTATTATATTTGTTTTTTAATTCGTTGGTTACACATCCTGCTTATGCGGTGCATATATATGCAATACTCCATTCCTTGTCATCTGCTGTTATTATAGTTTTGTTTTATCTTTATCTTAATTCCATCGAATAGACAGATTGCGTTATTTAATGAGATGGGAACTAAAGATTTCTATAAAGTTTACCAACGAAACTCAGTTGGAAACTCAACCACGGGAGAAGATTAGAAGACGACATCTAGAAGGAAAACTGGAACCTACATTCAGAAAAAGAGACAGCTCTCTATACAGATGACTGGAAAACTGTTGTGCAATAGAATAAACTAATCATTTAGCCACTATTGACTCTTTTCATTAATAAAATTGACAATGAAGATAATAGTGTATACTACGTAGAGATAAATTTATTGTTTAATAAAATCGATTGCCTTCTATAAAAGTGTTGGCAAGTCCGGATTAGTACTAAAATAAATTATAAATCAACAACTCGCATTGTTAAAAGAACCCTTTTGCGTTGTTGATTTAAAATGAATTTAATAATAAACCACCATACCTACTATTATTACTATAAAGATTATTTACTTTTATGGCAAGTGGATGAGATTTATCGCATCTGTCGACAAATTATTTCTTTAGATAATTTATCCTTTATACTCCTGATAATCATTTTTATAACAAGGATCTGGCTGCACCTTAAAAGGAACTCAATGTTTTAAACACGCTCGTCAAACTTTTGAATATTTTCGTTCGATTATTAAAACTATATTTTGATAATTTGTGTGGTGTATGTGACAGGAAGAGCCTTCGTGTGGTAATATCCTGGATACATAAAAACGATGCTGAAGTAAATCTGCTGAAGTTAAAGTGCAATAGACCTGATACATCACTTGTAGAAGAGAAATTCGTCGATGTCTTTTGATTCTGTGAATACAATATTTACCACTCAACATAATCTATTATTTCAAAACATCGTACAGATAATATCGGAAGTGAAAATTGGGGAAACACTCAATACACTGAGGATTGCTAATAAAAACTATTTTATTTTAATATGTTACTTACTTTAGTTGTTTCGGTGGCTGAGTTGGTAAACGCGAGCGCTTGTGATTCACACAGCATGGAAGTTCAAGTCCCAAAGATTCATGAAAATCAAAATGTTTTCATGTGTATGTAAATATAAAACATGAATGCCTAACTAGATGAGCGAAGAAATTTGATAATATAAATATTCACATTATAGGAATTCACACACTTTACATTTGTGGCGGATATGGATTTAAAAAATATGTATCTATAAATATACACATACATGTATTATTTTGCCGTTCTTCACATAATTTTTCATGATAAAATATAATTTACACATTATACGTCGAATGCGCTATTTGTGAATTTGACGTATTTCAATATTTTATTCATTTTATATTCACATTGAAAACTTAGGGGAGAAAAACAGACATTACAAAATACAAATATTCATTTAGATACATTTCGTAAGCATATGTTTACTTTAAAATATTCTAAAGAAAATATGAAGTACTGTGTAAATTCCTGTGATATCTACGCCTCTACGACGTAGAGGGGCGCTGAAGTGTGCAGCCCGTAATGTTAATTTACCACCTTCTTGAATGAACTGAGAACATGAATCATTGTTGTATTAAATATGTATATTATAAATATTATAAAAATCATATTTAATTGAACTAGTATTTATTTGACGGAATTCATTTTATAATTGATGAATGATTCATTTTAATACATTCATTTATAAATACACCGGCTTATAAGCTTCATGGATAACTATTTCACTCGTAATATTTTTACTAAGAGTATAGTTACAAGACTAAATATATGCTTGTACTAATAAGCTTGTAAAGTTTTCATTACGATTTCATGAAAATATCAATGATATAACGTTTCAGGACTACTGAAGCCAGGCGAAGATGTTTCATTTTGTACTTTTTACTACAATCCCCTTACACTTTCACTAAATCTTACAATATGATTACATAACCTATTTGTTTCACGTGTTTTATGAAGATGAGTCTTAAGTCGTCAGATATCGACTGTGGAAAAGGAAAAAGGACGTAACCTACACTAAAACATTTACAGGAGCTACAAAAAACGTTTATTTCATAATTTTGAGCCAAAGTTAAAACATTCCATAGCCACAATTTTGAATTACGTAAAGACTCAAACTGGTGTTTTATTTACTAAATATGATGTTCATTTAAAGTTATTAAAAAAACAGTAAAAATAATTAGATAGAAGCCTCTTTGTTGGTCATTAATTTCACAAATCATCCTTTTTGTAAACATGAAAGCTAAATTTAGACACTAATTAGGCATTTCCAGCTTATATCATTTTGATAGAATGTGTATTAAGTTGTATACATTCTGACTATCGAATAAAAGCAATTTAAAAAATGAAGTTCACATCCTTTTTCCTTTCCACAGTCGATATGCAATTAAGAAAATTATTGATAAAGAAGAAGTGAAACCATTAGGCGATGGTTTTATGGTTGACTCATTTGTATTAAATGTGATGAAATTATTCAATAATCTTCAATGTTATGATAGTTTGAAAATAGAAATAGGAGAATTTCGAAACTTGTAAAATTATAACTAGACTTTTGATTAATAATACAGTTTAATATTCTCATGGGAGATTGATGAGTGCGAGTGATGTGACCGCAACTCCTGAGTCATTCTATGAAATTATTTTCGGATCGTTTATTTATTTATTTTGGACACATCAACAGACATTTCACATTTCATGCGCCGTTCTGATACGTCATTCCGATCGGGATACCTATTCGTAGGAACGCGCTATGATTTGTGTTAATGGATCAGTGTTTGCCAACCTTCGAGAGTGTGACTTAAACAAACTCGTACGACTCCTGGCTGATTTAAGACAGTTACATTATTCTGAAGTTAGTTAAATTATTTCTCGGGTAATTATTATTAGTTATTAGGAATACAAATTCCTCTATAATACAAAGCATGTGATGTCAGCATGTTTACATTTTTTTAAACAATTATTTTAACTATCATTTGACAAAAATGCAGCAATTTAGTATGCCTATTAGTTTTATATTTTTAATAAAGAATTCTTTTTCAAATACATATGCATAGATTTTTCAGAATATTAGATGAATTTATTCCCAACTTAATATTGTATGGTATATAATACTTTAGACAATGCCGCGTCGTTGGTTGGAGGCGCCCTTGTGTATAAAGGTTTTTGAACCATCTATTCACATATTTTTCCAGATATAAATCCGTTATAAAACTTGCAAAATTCTAGTTCTTCTTAAAGTTTTTTTTTAATATACTTGTTTTAATAATGTAAATATCATTGCAAGTAGAAAATACTAGCGATTTTATTGCTTTTTTTGTCTAAATAGGTAGGTGTAATTATAATTGTATATTTTAAACGAAAAACTACTAATTATGTATTTTAGTTAATTTATCTCATGATAGACGAAAAGTAATGATAAGAATGGGTAATGGGTAAAGACGTATATATAAAAATTATGTTAATCTGAAATTAACCGTAGTTGATAACGTTTACACGGATATAAAAATTTGCGAGGGTTTGATAAGTACAATTTTTTATTTAACATGATTGATAATGTATTTTTGAAGTCCACTAACTAAAGGATGAGTTTGATTTTATTGTATTGAGGACTGTTTTTTGATATATTTGTGATAATCCAATTGATACCACCAAAGAAAGTACTCGAAGAAAATTGATGTTGAACTAAATACTACTTTGTTATCAACTTCTATGTAAATAATTATTATATTATATATTATGATCATCCATTGTTTGTGTGCATAAATAGCCTAAAGATACATCAAGCCGAAAATCGTATCCAGTGGTGGATTTAGCACGTGAGAGGCCCTAGGCACAATTAAATTTTGAGGCCTCCAGGCTCTGACGAGATAATCTCACTAACCTAAACTCAGCAAAATTTTGATTTTTCATTATTTTTAGCTCGCTTTTTACACAATATGCGCATTTTTTTGTTTCTTTTGAGGCTTCCTTTTTTATGAGGTTCTAGGAGCCTATTGGTAAATCCTCCACTGATCGTATCGAGATCTATTATATTTCAAATTATTATATTAATTATTGTATTGTTTTAAATACGTTCCGCGTGCTGTCACAGTTTTTTTGCTTAAATTATAATGTGATAATGCAGACATGGCAACCCTATGCATCGTATGAGAGGGACAATCAGCCAAATTGAGTGAGGAGGACAGAATTGTTCCCCACCTGTGCGGCAGTGCAGTGCATTATTTATGGAAACGCATCGCCATCATTTACATGAACATTTCAATAAAGCGAGAGGAATGCAGTCGAAAACAAAGGGAGCGCCGGCGGGGGGTGGAAACGGGTCGGGAGGGAGGCGAAGAAATCTCATCCTCATACTCCGAGCTACCCTTTGTCTGCAGCATCTGTGGGAAAAAGAATCTGCCCAAAAGGTACGTCTTGATTTTACTCGGACAGCGTTTTGCGAATGTTGATAACCTGCTTAAAATAATCATATTATTCAGTAATTGTAATATGAATTTCGTAAGTTGAAATGCCATATTTATTTACCCAATTACACATGTTACTGCTTTGTTTGAAGGTGAAAAAAATTAAACAAACACTTATTTATTTTGATTATCGAGTACACATAAAAACTATCCCTGGTGAAAAACGATGTATTGTACAAATGTGTTTTTCACGCTGAAATTAGCATATTGGAAAGCTATTCTTGGGGTATTTGCAAGGTATTTTACATTCATTATCCCACGGTATACACTAAAAACTGCGTAAGGGTGTTGTTTATACGGCAGTAAATACTGCAATAATTGCACTCACGCATGTTTAGTATCTGCAAACCAGCCAACGCCATTTGCAACAAAAAACTTAGTTGAATGTGTATGTTATCGCATGAAGTTGGCTGGCGTGTGCGGGTAATTTTGCGTATTCCATTTTTCGTGATTTTTTTGCGTGCGGTAGAAAAATTAAAACTGAAACCGGCATTTCCACCGTGGGTGTAATTAGCTGGCTTGAAGATTAAGCCATCGATATGTGAATTCATGGTCATTCATCATAATGATTAGTTACAATCAAGTAGTGGTAGAAGTTGCTGTATTATTTCAAGCTAACCGAGTAGTATAACTTGAGTGGTCACTAAATACTGAAAAACAACCCTCGATTCAAAACAGTTCACATGAGCGCGCATTCTATTTGTATGAGACCATAATTTGAGCACCGCTAAATGAATTTGTATTTGAGTCATCAGTTATAATTTGTGTTAGATACAATTTTGATTAAAAAGTCGATTAGCTAACGATAACGTATTTTTTTTAATGTCCAGTCGTTGGGGAACGAGGGAAGGGTTGGTGGCTGGTTCAGTTGCGGACGAGGCAGAGGACAGAGTGGGGGGCAGGGGGCTCCAGGTATTTATGTACCTGCGGCAGTGGCTCGCGGCCCGCACCTGGGTGGCACTGTACACCAGTGCATTCCCGCCGACGCATTGCAGGCCCATATTTATATTATCACATTAAGATATTAATTATATTACACATTTAATTTGAATAAACTTTTTCCTTTTTAATTTTTAAAATCACTTAATTGCATAATAACCAGGGAGATCCCCGTTGGCGTAGTTGGTAGCGTGCGCGCCTAGCAATCCGGGGCATGCGGGCTTGAATCCCCATCTGCCGGATTTTAAGAATCCTAAAATGCAGGACTGGACGCCGATTGGGTTGAGTAATTGACTGACAAATAATTCTCGTGAAAGTTAATATGTCAAGACTTGTCTTCACACTGCAGAGATCCATATACTCTTCTTTCGGAGTGGAAATCTTCAACCATTATAGATCCATATGCGCTATTCTGTGAGCGAACATGGTGAAAAAATAATATGGTGATTGTGGGCACCAAAAGCAAAATCGCCACGTCGCACTTTCAGAATATGTTAGGCATAAAAACACTAATAATAAAACTATAAAAAACTAAAACTCAGATATTTATTGTAAAGAAAATAATGGATTAATATTGCATTTAAAGATCTAATATCTTTCTCAGAATTTTATCATATATTCATTATTTAATTTAGTAAAATAACTATTATATTTTCTAGCAGTTTTGTTTTAATCATTAGACTCTGTCTACAAATTTTTGAACTTTTTAAATTTCGGTTGTCAATTCGCGTGTCCAATACCACGGGTATATAGTTTTAAATCAAAATTGACTGGATACGCTATAAGTTATTCACTGACAAAAAAAAACGTTTTCGGGCTGAGTGATTTGCCGAGATAAATCACCACATTAAGGATATTTATATGCTCCACTTTAAAGTGGAAATGCTAATAAAAATGTTGATTTTCCGTCGAAAAACACTGATAAAATATTAGAATGTTATACATATGCCCTATAATTTCCCACTTAAATACAATTCGACATCCACGAATTGAAATCGATTTTGTTGTTCAGCGTATTTTTAATCGATTCAAATTTAGTATTTTAAAATAATAATTTTTATAATATTTATGACCATAACTATTGTACTGAAACCATCTCTTTCCTTAACTTTTATTAACGATTTCTTTTAAAAAAAATCTTTTACTTACGTTTGTATTTTAATTTAAAACAGATTAATCTGTCTCTCCGTGAGCTTTAAGGTTAGCGTACGTGCTTAGCAACCTGGAGAATATACGTTCGATTCTCAGATCTGCCGGGCTTAAATTTTTTTAAATGCAGGATTGGATGCCCATTGGTTTGGGCAAATTCTCGTTAAAAATAATTTGCCAAGACATGTCTTCACATTTTGGAGATCCATATACTCCACTTTCATAGTCTAAATTCATATGCTCCACTTTTGGTTTAAAAATAGTTACAAATAATTTAAATCCAAGTCAAACGGCTTAGCACTGGACATCCATATCATGCGTCTACGTATACGTTTAAAACATAGAAATATAGTGTGGTTACAGGACTCAAACTCGCAACGATTACTTTCTAGTGATTCATAAACGCTTGCGTTAATCTCTGGAACGCCGGTGGGATAAACTTAACTGCATCTCGACATAAAGTGTTTACGCTTATCCACTCAACTGTCGAGGTTTCATTTATTAATAAATTAGTTATTGAGAAAAAAATAAATAATTAATTATTATGATTTGAATGAATATATTCCCGATTCGGGCCTATACGCTAGGGATCTTCTGCTGCTCTTTTAGGCAGAGAATATAATGCCACTTAAAATTGTTTTCTAATATGCCGTCCCATGCAACATACATATACTTCTAGAGTCCTATAACAAATAAAGCTGAAACAAAAAAATAAGACAACCGAAGGAACGACTTCGAAGATAATTTAAACATTATACGAGAATCAATATACCTGCCTCAGTGGTGACCAACTGCCTATCCATAATGATATTATTAAAATACGATCACTTTCACTCGTAATTTTGAAGATTCATCAGATTTATGAACACACACATATATATGTATACATTTAAATGTGTAAA
>JAGVSQ010004430.1:0-19446 GCA_022683975.1 Rhyacophila evoluta
CAGAATTTAAAATCAATTTCCATCAAGCACCATCAGTCGAAAATATTAACTACACAATACGTTGGAGTTACTTTTTTACTCACTGAACATTTTCCATCTGTGATTTAAACATAATAATACAATTATAGATGAATACAATAGTACAATAAATTGTATTCACATAATACCACATTTTATTCTATCGAATAACTTTAAAACCACACGCAAGAATTATCATTTTATGATTACGTCATTCTGCGGTTAAAATATAATAGTTAAATTTTCTAATTTCCATTTATTCAAATCAAATTTACGTATTATTGGTTTTTATAACACAAATTTTAACATATTATAAATTGCGTTTTAAACATAAAAACAAAGTGATTGTTTTTAGAAATGAATCCATTCAAATGTAAACAAATATTCGTATCAATTTGAATAATCAATATTATATGACCCACATCAGAGTTGCGTTTTCAAACACTATTAAGAAGTTTAGAACTTAACTGCCTACACGAAATGTCTTATATTAAATATTCATTTTCCTACTCGATTATATTCCAACTATATTATTAGTAAACGTAATATTGTTTATCATATTATTAAATATTTAGCTTTATTTTGAATTAAGCTTATATAGCTTTTAATTTGATTAAGACTTTCATAATTGTATATTTAGTGACATGGTATGATACCACTTTACTTTTCCCTCTTAATTATAATATCAAATCTACACGTACATATACGGCTTTTTAAACAAATGTAAAAATGTCGCTACTGGTATATAATAAGTATCAAAGATTGCAGATTAAAATCTCATAGTTGCCAAGTATTTTTAAATATTCAGGATTGAATACTTTATAAGTAATTTGCTGCCGACCGATTCTGTATGTCGAAAATGATATGTCAAGTTGGTCTTCACGTTGACAAAATTTAATTATGCGGTAGAATTATTAGATTGTACAGATATAATGTAATAATGCTTCATATTCAGAGTGTAGATAGGAAAAAAAAGGAAACATATTTACTGAGGCGTTCGATCATAATAATTCAAAAAATTCGGTTATACGCTTAAATTAAATTTAAAAATGAGAACATTTTCTTGTATTACATTTTATTCTTTACCAGATCTTTTAAGAAATATTGTAATAATAATGTTACGTAATAATAGAAAGTATTGTAAATTTATATCGAATTTTTATGTGGGAATTCCCGTTAAAGGAAATTATGTAAATTTTATTTTCTTTTATAGGTGCATCTGTATTTTTCTGCGCTACCTGAAGACAAAGTCCCGTATGTAAATTCCGCTGGAGAGCGACACAGGGTGAGACAACTTCTTCGACAACTTCCTCCACACGACAATGAGGTAATGATATATTTTTTTTATTTCATTTCTATAATAACAAAAGTTTTCTATACTACTCATCTATACGGTATACAATGTACTCTAAAATAAATTGAACAAGCCTTCAAACATAACTTTAATAAAGTTATTAAGCTTTATTCATTGCATTTTATTCTCTGTTATTGCTAAGCTGTTATCATATACGTTATTTACCTGAATAGTATATATCTCATAACAACAATTAATACATTTTTGAACCGTGCTATTTTTAAAGTGGAGCATATAAATCTTTATAGCTTAAAGACTTATATTAACAGACTATTTTCACGAAAGTCAACGTTTTATTTTATCGACCACAAAACACACTTCCTCACCACCTCAGCTATCATGAAATATATGAATATATCAGAAATTTTATATTTGTTTTGACAATAGTAAAATAAATAAAAAATAGATTAGCAAATATTAACTCGAATATATTGATGTTTGATTAAGTTAATATCGGAGACAATGAGTCGATTGTTGAATATAAGTTGGTTGAACTATTACGCTTTTATCTTCCTAAATGTTTTAACGTATATATAATTATATTATTTTACGTTACTTCATGACCTCCATGTACCGACATATTTATTTCTACCTTTATCATATTTGTTTACTAGTAAGAGATTTTGTTATAAGATCAATGACATAACTAAAATCATTTATTTTATTCTATGTAAGACTTTCTATCAATATCATAAAAAAGGGATTTACTCTTGTTGATTTTTCACTTTTGATTACCGTTTTTAAAGCCTTAAAATGGTCATGACGATGGTAAAATTCGAGTTTACTTTTTTGAAATGTATCATATATTTTCTAATGTTTGATATCCAGGTCCGCTACTGTCACGCGCTTTCAGACGAAGAACGAAAAGAATTACGACTGTTCAGCGCCCAGAGGAAGCGAGAAGCACTCGGCCGAGGAGCTGTCAGGCAGTTGACGTCACAACTCACTTGCTATGAGGTAGGAAATATTCTTTATATAATATTTTCCATTTTTATAAGAAAATGTCTCCAACTCTGCATATTATATATCATCATTAAACCTATTGGAGGTTGGAAATTTTCTTTCTTAATAAAATAGTCTATTAAAATAAATCATCACATCATGGATACGTTCTTCCTCTATAACAGACTTGGTCAAAAAATATAAAGATAAAATGTGTTTCACAACGATTTTGTTTTCCTACTTATATGCATCCAAAAAAAATTTTTAATTGTAATTCAATACTTAGCATATAACATTTTTTTATCTTAAAATACTATCAAATTTAAGTGATTTATCCTACAATTATAATAGATGAAAAAAATCTGATACTTTTAAACTTTACTGACCGGTAAAATTAATTCTGATCACGTTACGTTACAACGTAACTAGTAGAAAACTACAAAATGAGTATACTCCCAACTTATCAATATTCAGCGGGCATTTCGAGAAAAATATTTGAATTTTTACAAGAGGCAGATAGTGTAAAAAAAAATTAAGTCACGAATTTGCGATTTTCCTCAAATACGTGTAAGATTACTACTATCTATCCCTAAAAAAAACTACCAACTTTTTCTTGAACGATTCGCTCGTCAGATAACAGATGTCTCTGCTTTAATCCTCTCGGTCTTTGAACCGCGATATAGCCCCTTAATTCTCAGACTTTAAAAATAAAATATTCCTCACACGGAATCGACTCATGGTCACGTATACCGAATATATAATATGTAATACTGTACATCTTTCCTATCACCTTGAAGTTTTTTGTAATTTTTCCAAAAAAAAATGGCAAACGCCATACCTTATATATATTTTTTTAATTTTAGTTTTAATTTTCAAATCATACTTTTCATAATAATTATAATTATTCTAGTCAGAATTAAGCAAACAAGCTCTGTTCTATTAAAAGAGTTGATTGCTATTTCACCATATATTATGATACAGCTTAAAATCGCCAGTCTTTCGAAATATGGCATATATTTTATTAAATCAACATTTACTTTTGAAGTTGCTATTTATATTATAACAATTATTTTAACAGCGTTCTTTTTGATCAACTATTCTACCATTTATGTCGTAATATAATATGTATCATAATATTAATTAGAACATTTTATGCAAAATTGATTGATAGGTTTTTTTAATTATTTTGTAATCTTTTTTACTATCTCAATGTGAAGGTGTAGTCTTAAAAAGTAAAGTATGTGGATCCCTGCAATGTGGAGATGTGTTTTGACAGATTATTTTATAGATAATTGGTCGTTAGATGATTGCTCAACCCAATGAGTATCCAGTCACGCATTTTTTTAAATCTGGCAAATGTGGAAACGAAACCCGCATTTCCCGGATGCGCGACATGCTAGCTAAGCTCTTGACTATCGGGATTAGTATTAACGAATCTAAAATTGGTTAAACACGTTCAATTTACCAGTAATATTTTACACGATATCGGTGGCTTTGAATGAAGATAGTGTATCTTTTGTTTATATCTCAATTAATTTATATACACGTCATAAACAAAAAAAAAAATAAGCTCACCTCCTTCAAATATGGAGTATTTGAATTTCCGATTAATATGGCACTTAAATTTCTTATTCGAAAATCCTTTATCGGCAAACTGTTCTAATGGTTGCGGATCCAGTCCAGAATTTCCGGTGCTGTTTTTCAAGTCAGTTGTGTATTTACTATCCTATTTTTTAATTTTACATTGAAATAAAAATACTTTTTTCACACACTGTACTCATATGGGTATGTATAAATGTGCCTGAAATTGGAATATGCAAATATGTTCACACATTTATCAAACGTGTCCCATCATTATATCTTCTCTTGATAAATAATCGACGAATTTCCCAAGCTCTCAAAGCTTCCCGCAGTTGGCGTACGGCGACGCTGTTGACAACGTGTCACCCCTATAAAGCATCTCACCATCCCTTTGCAGCGGGCGTCCCCAAAGGCTGCACCTGTCGCACTGCTCACGTGATATATTAATTCCGGCCCCTCAAGATGTCTTTCCTTGTCCATATATTGTCAACAGCCAGAATTCACATTTCAGTTAAAAAAAACCACTAAACTAACTATTCACGTTTGTCTCATAAAGAGACAATCGAATTTCATAACAGTAGTTTTAATAAAATTCAATTGATTTATAATACAATAGCTTCATTTTTGCTTGTATTATTAAAGCTCTGTAATAAAAACTTTAACTCATAATTTGTTTTATTTATTATACTTTATATATTACTAAGCTCTTAAAAAATTGAATGCTTTATTTATATATAAAAAATTAGCTAGCGAGAGCTACTTTTTTAAATTTACTATTTCCATTATATATTTATACTGTTTCAATATCCAATGTTTATGAAAAAACTTTGAGAACTAGATACCTTGACACGCAAATAATAACGACGCAAGATTTATTGTAAACATTTTAAGCCAAATAAATATGTTAAATTAATTTTAAGATCATTACAAAACCCGAGTCACATCATTGACTTACTTATTGAAACCATAAGTAGCATCTTATTTATATTTATTCAATATATTATTTAAAAAATTTATAAACATAAATTTTTCCTAGAATAAACTGACATTTCAATTAAACCATTCATTTTTTTTTCGATAATATTAGGGTAGATATTTTTATTTGCTGTTGTCATTACTTAACTAGATTAGAGTAAGACGTTAAATTGTGAAAAGATGCATATTCGAATAATCGGTAAATATTGTAAAAAGAATTCATTGAAAATAACGAAAAATTTAGCTACAAATTATAAATTTCAGCTCATTTTGGGACAGCTTTTCTTATCTGTCAAAATACTTCTAACAACTAGGATGTAATGGAGAAAATGATGAAAATTTACGGAGAAAAAATGGTGGTATATACATTTATATAAATAATTTTAAATGTATTGAAAACGGCAAAAACAAATGTCGATTTTCAACCCCTTATTTTGTTTGTATATATTTGAGTTTCCGCGTGCACTTTGCGGGTGCGCGTCGATAAGATTTAAAGCCTTGAATTACGTCTGAAAGCATCCCTTCCCCATAAGGTTCTTCTTTATGAATGATTAAATGTAGATGCGTTAAATTATTTTCGATGACATTTTGTTCTTATGAAAGATACAGCACAGTGTAATTAATCAACAGATTATACTTTAATAACATATAATAATTTACACACTATTTAACGAACTGCCTATACGTTCTCAGCACATTTGAATGTGTAAAACGAAAATATTCCTGTGTTGAAAGATTCTACGCGTAGTAAATAAATACCACGTAAATATTTTTAATATTATAATATTGTTATTTTTATTTGATTTAAAGCCCGGAAGGATGATAATTTTCAACGCTGGCTATTCACATACCGATATGTTCTTTGGACAGTTTTTATAACTTGTTTATATAAAGATCTTATAATCATCATATGCTTATGTCAATTCACTACAAAATTAAGGCATCTGCTGTCTTGGTTCTTTTGATATATCAATATTGTAAATTGCTGTACTGCGCTTTCTATAGAATATCACAATTTATGTCAACAATCAACATACTGGTAAAATCTTATAATCTTGTATTTCTTTTATTTTCCACGAGTACTTATTACAATTCTAAACATCGGTTTAGCTGCTTATTAACCCCAAGATGTCTTGAGAAGGGTTGAGGGCTGATAGCTTCCAAAATACTTTGGTGAGGGGAGCTTTTGCGAATTTTCCACGTCTGTTTTTAATACGAGCTTTGAATAAATCATGGCGTCATGATGCGTAGTGAACTTTTAAAATAAGTTCTAAGGTTAAAGAAATCTCAACTTTAATCTTCTACGGTCCTTAATATATTTTGAATATTCAAGATTGGTATCACTATGAGACTCTCTTTTTTATCTTTCTAATATAATCATTATTTAATAACTGTTAATTTACTTGTTACTTTAAATTATATTTAAATTGATAACTTCAATTATTCACGTGGTTAAAACTGATTTTTTTTTTAAACATCGTTATCTTGCTATTGTTAATAATACTATGTATTGAAGCCCTATGTGTTTTTCATTAAATCTACCCTTGAACCTTTTTCAAGAGTTAAATACACAACTATGATACATCCTAATGCTTAAAATATAAATTTCAACTTGTATTATGCATATTAGCATGTATTATTTTACAGCGTTATTTTAATAAAACTTTCAAAACCCAAAAGCAATTAATTTATAAATTATATAAATACTTGAGAACTAGAATTTAATGAAATTGTATAACTCGTACCAATTATTATGTAAATTGATTAAAAGGCAATTACAAACTTGTACGTGCAAAACTTTCTTATTAAAGTAAAGAACTTTTTACACTGTCGATAACAAATATCGTTTAAAAAATAAATTAAATTATTTACAAGGACCATTGTGTAGTATACTCATATTTTTTAAGAACAGTTTAAAAATCTAGCAAACTTAGTCGTTTTTGAAAAACTCTCTCTAGCATCCCGGTGTAATGTTTAAGTGGCGATTGAACCAGCACCCTTCTGCAGTTTGTTGTCGGCAGGATCTTTACGGAAAATATGTCAACTGCCTCTCATCCACTTACAGGGTAATATCTCGTCTCTTCCTCCTCACTACTTTGAGTCTACTTTACGCTAGATATGGCACTTTGCATTTTTTTTTCTCTTGCATATTTTAACATGGTATGAATACTTGTTACATTATCGCCTTCTAGTTTAAGGCAACTTTGCATCTAAAAGTTTTTAACATAAAAGAAAATTAATCAATTTATAAACAAAGTATTCCATAAGCAAACTTAAACAATATTATATAATTATTTCGACTATGGAAAGGATAAAGATTTTTTTGATAAACATAATGTATACAATTTAATATACGTTATATATCAAATGGACGTAAGCTACAAATGCCAAAATAGTATCTAAATTTAGGAGGACCTATAAAATTTTCGTCCAGTAAAAAGCACTTCCAACATATCAATTTGATTGGGACTTAAACAATTTACGAATTTATATCAGTTTGGGTAAATGAAATATCATTTTTAGTCTTGCATTTAAGCATTGTATCCATTCAATATTTTTACTTTGGTCAAAATCATTAAATATACGTTTTTTGTGTCTTCTGTAAAATTCGTTTTGCGTGGATCGCGTCTTTTTTCTTTATCGCAGTCGATATGAAAAACTAATCAATATATTCAAAATATTCATAAAATAGTCTGTTTTGAAACTAGTCTGTAAAATCAAAGAGTTTTATATAAAAACCACTTTGGATAGGTTATTTTGAAGGTAATATAGTTGTCACTCAATTTTTGAACCCATTGGGTATCCAGTCTTGAACTTCAATCTTTAAACTGAAATATTTGATTCCGAGATCGTTTACTATAAATAACACGCGTTACACACTCGGCTAAGGAAGTGACATGCAAAAAGAATCAAAATATTATTTGTAGTTCAAATTCTCCATATAATCAAGTACTAAGAAATCAAATTTCACATATAATTAATTAGATGGATTGTCGTTTGATAGCGCAAAAAAACATTCTGGCTTAAGATATAACCTTACATTAAAAACTATTTAGTCAATGTATCAGTAAAACTCTATATTTCAATAATTTAGCGATAATAATATTAATATATATTTAACGAATTAATATTTTATAAAATACTGAAACAAAATATTCTGTAAAATAGATAGGCAAACTGTTTGCCCACACAAAGACTCGGATACACCACATTACTAAAATAATTCTAATATTCAATTATAAGGATAAAATTATTAAGATTCTAATCAAATTTAATTCATGAAGCAAATGGATTAATAAAATGTCCGTAGGTAAGGAAGGCTCCACGATGTCGACAATTAAAATAACTGGCGTGCAATTAATATTCAGCGTCTTTCCTCTAATCAAAGTTCTACAGTTATCCTCTTGATGTTCTATTTAATTAAGAAAGCTTTCTTTCTTCCCCTACTAATAATAAAACGGGTGACACTGGTTGTTTTTACGACATTTAAAAGTCCGTTAAGAAATATGTATTTGTATTTCGAATATTTATATTTTTTCTATTACATACTTTTATACCTTTTCAAAACTAACTTAAATTGTTTAAATCGATACATGTTGATAAAATTCTCATTATTAATCTATCCAAATATACTTAATCAAAAACTTTCCGAATGAAATAAAAAGCTCACACCTTGTTCCATGATAATACACGTTTATAATCACATTTAAATAACAATTGAATACTAAATTAATAATGCCAAAATATTATTTTATTATTTTAAGATACACATCGTAAAATAAAACCTTAAGCATTTAAAAAAATTATAATTCGAATTTCTTTAGACATACAAAACCGCAAAACTTCGCACGTAACCATCGATAATATAGATGAATGAAATATACAATAAATTTCCGTATTTGTTTATTAATTATTAAGTGAAGTATTTCAGACTGTAAGAAAACGAAGAAAAACACCTTGAGGGGAATAATTTAATGTATGTACCATTTTGAACACGTGACTTTTAGGATATATTTATTTCTTTATATTTTTTAGCATATTTAGAGATATATGACAATAGGACTCGAATACTTAACTTATAATTTGTGACAATTTCGAATGTCAGGTATTTTTTTATTTAAAAATACGCATTAAATATACAAGTGCGTAGTCTGTTTCAAGAAAAAACAATAAAAAATATTCAATATTATGGTCACCCTCCTAAAACAAGAAGAATCAACTCCCTATTCTTTTTTTGTTTAAAAAATTACCGTATTTTTCTAATTCCATCCGAAACTTTTTTTATCTTTTTACAGTCTTGAAAAGACATTTTGACTGATAGGTATTTAGGATTATATAAGTAAAAAAAATCGCTTTATTTTAATATTTCAGACTAATACTGTTTTATTCAATCAAATTTCATTTTTCTAAAATTCTTTTATTTGATTTCACACGACATAGACGTAACCAAACAGAGTTGATAACTATTTAATAATCATTCATTCAATACAAATCGATACAATAATTTTAATATTTCAATTTAATTACAAAAAAGTTTTGAACTTGTTCTCGGTCCATCGTATTTGAATTAAAGAATTGTAATTTTTTTATACCATGTTCCATACCACATATGGGATAAGAATACGGTTAATATCACACGTTTATTTGAAAATGTGTGGCCGCAAACTGAGCAAATATATAACAACAAACTGAGTTTTTTTATATATCCCATCTTCGCTTCCAACATGGAGCATATAGATATACACAGTGTGAAGATATCCAATCGGAATTATATGGATTATATGGATCTCCGCAATATGTAGACGTCTTGACAGATTTTTTTCACAATAACTCTTTGTCAAACAATTACTCAACTCAATAGGCATCCAGCACTGCATTTTTTGGATTTTTAAAATCCAACAGATGGGGAATCGAGCCCCCATTCCCCGGATCGCTAGGCCCGCACGCTACCAACTACGCTACCGGGAGAGAATTTGTTTATATTTAAAAATTATTTACAATTATCAAGTCCAATTTAATGTTCAAGTTTTTAAATTTTCAACTATAAAATAAATGTTTAAACTTTTTAGTTAGATAGCTAGCTTTTGGTATGGTAATTTTCTCATTCAATTGAAATTTTACAGGGAAATTTCGAACAATTTAGAAACGTTGCCAAAACTTATCGAATATCTACTGAATAATAATTACAATAAAAAATTAAAATTTATCTAATTAAAAAGGAACACCTCTTTTTGGTGAGCAAAAATTCAAGAAGGGTTGGAAAGTCCTTTAAAAATTCTACCCCTTTACATTTCTTCGTTACACTGTATTAATTAAAATTGCTAAGAACAATTAGTATAAGATTTCCAAGAACGACACTAAAGACTAAAGTAAAGCTAATGGACTTTACCGTCTCAAGGTACATTAATTTTTTATAGTTTATTTGCTATAATTTTGATGATATTTCCACTATAATTATATCAAATTGTTATTCAATTATTTTATTAGGCATTTTTTTCATTTTAAAATATTTTAGAATATAATAAAGCCTAACACATTTCTATAGCCGAAATATTAGACATCAGCCCTGTGTGACGGTATTTCTATCCAACTTATTGAATATACAATCAGGGTTGCGACTTTTCATCACAAAAGTTAACTAATTTTGCCTTTTTTTCTACGTCTACTAATATTGACATAAGTAAAATAAGTATACTATAAAATATTGTTCACTTATGATTCAAGTTGAACATGTCAAGCTACACTTCATAATATATTTTAATCAATTTATTTTTATCCAGTAATTTATTTTTATATTGACTTTTACAAAAACACAATTTTAAAAGAAAAAACGCCTTCTTCTCACGGCCGGTCACTGTATAAAATTAATGTGTTTTCCATATTCAGTATCTGACTTAAATAGATAAATAATATTTCTCGTATCATATATATTACATTAGTAATCAAAATTTTAGTGTACTTGACAGTGAAATCAAAGTAAAAATAACCTGTTTATTTGTGGGTCAATTATTTTATAATAGACTATCAAAAATACATTTTTATATTAAAATAATAAACAATTTTCTATTTCAAGGTACTATCTCAGACTCTTTTCATCCACGGTATTTAAGCTATCAAATTAAATTATTTATGTTAAATATTCATGTAAATACTCATTCTAAAACTGTGTCTTTATTTAAAAAATAGATAAATTAAATAAATAAGTGACAGCTATTGCGTGAATATTCAAGACAGCATATCAGCATATTACATATCTACACTTTCCCATCATCATCACCACTTTCTTTTGATAGAGCATTTTCTTTTAATATTTATAAATTTTGTTTTCAAATGTTTTATTTATAATAATTAGTTATTGGTTTTTCTGGTGGCCGAATGGTTAGCATGCGTGCTCCAAGGCCGGAGATTTCGAGCTCGATGCCTACCGTTCTAAGATTTTTAAATCAAAGGATGCAGAACTAGTTACCCAATGGGTAAAACAACAGATTTTCATGAAAATTAATTCATCAAGATATTTTTTTGTTTTGCGTAAAATCTATATGTTTACTTAATTTTCTGGTGTGGATATCTCACCGCGTAGATTATAAATTAACATGCTTCAATTTCGGTGAAAACATGGTTGACAAAAACGTTCAATTGTGTGTCAATAAACCTGATTTAATTTCAATATTTGCGAGAGTAAATACAATTAATAGTCATTAGTGAAAAAACAACAAATACTTTGTGGTTATTTTAAATACAATAGAAATTAATTCACATTTTTACAGTTTTACAATTTACAGTTCCAATATTTCTTTCTAACACACAATTCACCTCTTTCAAGTTTCAAAGAATATTAAAATACGTACAAAACAAAAGTTAGATGGAATAAATTTTCTGGAGCAATTAGCGCAAATTACCAGACGAAGTTTTTTTCTAATTAAATTTCCCTCGGCAGATGAAGCAAGTCTAAGACAATAAAACCACTCTACGGTGAAAAAAAATTAATGCAAATAAAAATATATACCACTTAACAGATTATTATAAAACATTACTATCCTTAAAAGTAAAAATAGCATAATTTAAACATTTTGTCACTTCTCTTTACTTGTTTAAAATATTTATAAAACATATTCTCATACACAATTGATTAACGTCCACCATTTTTAAGTTATTTCTATACGAAAAAGCCAGCGGCTTTAAACATTTTTCAAATGACTTGAAAATCTTTTCAAGTATTTTTTTAGTTTAAACTAGCTATTTATGCTGATGTATTTATACAGTATAAACGTTATAAAGCAACACACGTTTTGATGTATTAACAGCCAATATAATTATTATTATACTACAAAAACATATGTATAATTATATTTTACAAGCTTTTAATGGTTTTAAAATGGTGCTTGTTTTATGTAAAATTTGCTCGTTTTATGTAACATTTTTTTGCAATTTTCAAAAAAAATATCCACGAGCATATAGTTTAAAACATGATAAAAATAAACATATTATCATAACTATACATATAATAAATAATTAATTAAAAAAGGTGAATTAGTCCTAAATTCAAAAAAAAATGGCTAAGCCATAAAAACCATATAAAGTCACCTCGCTTAAGTGAAATATTTTAATAAAACAACCAACTTTGCCGAACATTAATACTTGTTTAATGTTGCATTTATCACAAGGTTGGCAAGACTATTTAAGACGGAATAATCAATTATTGAAAATTCATCGAGGGAGAAGTATCCAATATGACAAATACACTATGTATTTTTATTAAAATATACCAAAATTAAAACAAATTTTCATCAAAAATTAATTCGGCAAAACCGAAAGTAAATATTTATAATGAGGTTTTATATAATATATTATAAAATTCTTTCTAAATAAGCACACTTTTGAGGTTCTTAAATATATCGTGTTAGTCTAAGACTCAACTTCAATCTACATTTGGTCACGATATTTGAATTGGCATAAAGTACAAGTTTAGTTAAGCTCGTTTATTTAAAAACTAGGATATCAAACTATCCCATCTCATCTATAAAATCTCTAAGACATGAAGACTTATTTAGGCATAACTAACAGCTGTCTTTGTATATTTATGTGAGGTAAACTGGCATCAACTCTTTGTTCGTCGTGTCCAAAAATGTGCTGAAACCGGTGATAAATTTAATTGTTTAATTTGCATAGCAGAATAATGTTTCCCGAGACGGAGAATTGTGTTGTGCAGAATTTCTATTCCTCGGTTGACAATTATATATCGGGCGGGCGGGAAGTCTTGGCGGATTTAGCATAATGCAATTTCTGAACGTCTCCTTCTTGTTAATTGGTTGCCATATTGGGAATTGAACACCGTTCCATTTTCACTGCGCCTAGTACGCAGTTTTCGGAAGAACTAAAATATAATTATTTGATTGTATTATTCTACAAAATTCGTCATAATAAAATCAAGTTAATCATAACGAATTCGCTACGTTTTTATTTTAATTAATATATTACTCAACCTTAATCTGAAAAAGGCAACAGCAAGCATAGGTAAGCTTGATTTAATACTAGATTTTCACCATTAAATTTATAATAAAATCGATGAAATAAAATCGCGTTTTAGTTCTTTAATAGAAAAGTATCCTAATATATCGGTGCCCTCATAGTAGTAATGATGGCCTTATCTCTGACACATATGTTTGACTTTTGTTAGTTGGTGATATTAAAATTTTGAGTTCTAGTTTAAAACGTATAAATGGTGTGTTGATGATTTTTATCTAGAGAGAGGTTTACAATATAATATTGAAAGTACATCTTGATGTTTCCCAGCAATCTGGGGAATGCGAGCTCAATTTTGCCATCTGCCGGAATTTAAAAATACCCGAAAATCCATGACTTATTGCCTATTGGGTTGAGCAATTGTTTGACAAGTAATATTAGTGAAAAATAATCTGTCAAAATATATCTTTACATTTATATATTACACTTTCGGAGCGAACATCTTCACACCCTGTAGATCCATATCCTTCACTTTCGGAGCGAATATAGGTTTAAAAAATACGTTTAAATATATATATTATTTAAGAAATTTCGTATTTTGTAAATCACTCGTATTTATTTTTACTTATAAATGTTTTTTTTCTTTTAGGTATGTAACTCCATTTATCAAATCAAAAATTTTCCAGACCATAGTGCTGAAATAGTAAGTTTTCTGATACAATTTTTCATTCTAAACTTATGTAGTACATCCGTCAAATGATACTCCGAAGGTTTCCATATACAATTAGACGAAATCAGTTACACAGACGTATCGATGTTACAATTCCCAATACTTGTATTTAAACAATCTAATGTTATTCAGAATATTCTTTAGCTCAACATAATAGGGGTTGTTTTTCTCTACTAGGTTAATTAATCAGGAACAAAATCATAAAATAAATCGATTACATTTCATTCGTTTACCACTTTGTTAGTTGATTTGAACCCACGTTTTTTTAAATCACTCGATAACGGAGACTAAATTCAATTCTCACAGTTACGTACGAATTAGTATTTATATGGTCCATTGGTTAACAAACAAATTTCATCAAAAATAAATTATTTTTGCATTTTGAAATTTGATATGTCTATTATTTGAAGCGAACGTTATTTTAAAAATGGTGACATTTTAAAAATTTCTTTTTTATATCATCAACTTGAATGCTGGATAAAATTTTATTTTATTAACTTTTGCCACTACAAATATACAAAAGTATTTAAATATATGAGGCGGTATTTTTAAAGTGGACTTATTCCATTATGTCAAAATGTGAAGGAGAAAGTTTTGAACAAGTGTTTTATTTATAAAATAACTATCCAGCATGCAAACCAATAGAAATAATCAACTTCTAGAATATTGAAAACAAAAACATTTCTTAGCGTTGTTTTACTTGTACAAAATGTTCTCTTTTTCGACTACGACAACGAAATCTTGACATAGATATTCAAATGAGTTCATTTGTGAAATAACCCCCTCATATATTCCAATTAGATATAATATGTAATAAATTGTATTTATTTACTATAAACATTTCATTAGTAACGTCATTATAAAAAAGAGTGCGTTAATTAATTTACTCTGCTTTTGTACAGGTTCCTTTTAAAAATGCGCACCTTTTATAGTTACGACGTTATTGCATTCAATGAACAATGTCTAATCCGTATAAATACAAATATAAGCGATATTTAAAATATCACGTATGATATATCGGTGTATAATTTTTACGTGTGTAAAACTACCTGAAGTAAAAGGAATGATCAAAGGAAGATGGAAAACTTTAGTTTACGAAGTGATAAAAGTATTTTACAGGAAAAGGGATCTGTTCGAAATTCAAAATCAATAAATTTTCCCGCTACAAGTGAATGCACGTTCGCGGACATAAGTTTCCCGTTTTTTCGAGAATCTGTGTTGTTGAAATGCAAATTAAAATGGCGGCTAGAGCACCATTATCTCAGGAAATGCATAATGCAGTGCGCTCGGAATGCTGTGGGACGATGGGGTGGGGGTCGGATGGTTTTAGAGAGCTTCACGTCTTCATTTCGAGTCCCGACGAGGAGATTTGTGAATTTAAATTGAAGTGATTTGATTCTGCTTGCATTTTCTTGAAAGTTTATTTTGAATAAAAAAAGCTTTCACTGTGTGGAAACTTTCGGGAAGCTTCTTGTTTAAGTTACGACAGCACGCTGCTATAGACTTAATTAGTATTTTAATTTTTCATTTAGTATCTTAATATATAAGTACTATACATTTGTATACTTACTTAAAAGAAAAAAAGCCACAAAACATTAAATAATAAAACTTTGGAATAAATATTTTATATTAAAACACATAATTTTTAAAATAGTCTTATTGTATATGCAATAATATTTACCGGATATTCGTCATCTGTAGCATATGAACGTTTTACAATCTGCCGGAAAATTTAATAGATGTTTTTACTTGACAAAAGATAATTTGCATTGTCTTCCGTCACCCTTTGTATCTTTAAAATCTATTGTCTTACATATACTACTGAGTTATAAACGTAGCCTTTTTTTGAAAGAAACAAAACTACTGCTAAATAATAACGTAATTGTTGAGTGCTAGACTTTACATGATGGTAGAATTTTGTTAGAAAGAGACTTTATTGCTTACTATATTTTATCTAAAAGCTTGAAAAATATTTTTGTAAGCTGTCACTCAAGGTTTCAAAATGCATATTTTTTATTGCACAACGTGAGAGTTAACTCATAAATATATTAACTCTTACTGCCTTATAATGGATTATGAGTGACCAGTAATTATATTGTATGTTATTTCTTCAACAAGCTGGTCAACAAGCAAATTCTTTCAAAATTTTTCCAAATTATCTACTTACACTCAGTTCGTTACATCGGAGCTTTACTATTATATAATTCAGTCTTTTTGAAAAGGCCAAAAAATAACGCTAACAATATTGTATATTAACAATATTTATCACAGACTCGCGAAAAGGCGATATCGTGAAAAGAATTGCTTATTGCATTATCGAAACAGCAGATGTGATCAATAAATAACTTGTGTTTCTTCGCACACGCGGAAAATAAGCGACCCTTATTCTCTTGTCTCTCCCTAAGTCTAAATAAAAGAACACGAAAGTTATACGGAAGGCTCGTAAATCATAAATAATGGTGTCACAATATGTGCATGTTGCCCACTACCTGTAAACGGTTATTGAGAATGCCGAATATAATAACGAGAAATGATTTTGATAAACGATAGATTGTTTATTTATTTAAGGGGGAAATGATCTATATTTATTTTTTCTTTTGTGATTTTATTCAGGTATTTCACTATAACATTTAATTTGAATGGTTACTGATATTTTTATTTAATATCAATGAAAGATTTTCCCCTGTCATTTTCAATCTATTATATTGAATTTTTTCCTTATTCGACATACTTTTTCAAATATTAGAGCCATAGTATAAATAATTCAGCGATAAAATGTTAATATATCTTAAACATAAATGAAAACCTTAAAAATTTATAGTAAAAAATAGGATAATTTTTTAATAAATCATTAAAACATACATGTGTGTGGAAATAACTAGTTATACAATACTATACAATGCAAAAATATGACATTACGTGACTGCTAATATTTACATGTATTATTTAGCAAACGAAATAGCTATCGACGCTTTTGTTTGTAAATACCGTACATAGCATAAAAAGCCCCAACTGGTATTTCTCGGTAATATTTAATACTACTTAATTATTATGTAACTTTATTTACATAATATGCTTCATTTTGAAGTTATTTGAAGAAACACGTTCATTACATTGATTTGAACACGTGACCTACGGTGCAGAATTATTTGGGGTCAACAATCAGCCACTGATTATTGATTAAGTGTGCTAAAATACGTGGACCACTATCTTTAAATTATCTGTTTGCTAATCTTGAAACTCAGTACGTTTCCATCATATTGATTGGCATGCGAGTGATTTATTAAATGCCGGTTGCCCCAACTACAAGTAAAGTTATTAATTATCTAGTCTAATATTATCCATTATTACTGCGCACGCATTGTTTCGCCACAGAACAAGGGCCCATCCATCAAGTGGACCAATAACTCTCCACAAAGCCTTCTCTCGGTGTTAACTGTGAACTGTGGTGATGGCAGGACAGTGAAATAATAAAAAATAATAAATAAATCAAAGATACATTTTCACAAATTTTCCATTCATTATAGTACTTATTTAAATAATTTAACAACATTTATCTATGGCAGACTTCATCGGCACTAAAATTTGTGTTGTTAAAAGAATAGTTTTTAAATTTAATATCAACTATTTCAGCGATTGGTGAAAATGTATTCTCTTAAAGATAATCTGTCAATATTTTTTCACGTCGTGAAGATTAACATGTTTTTGGCCGTAATTTCAAGACACTATTTACTGTTCAAAAATTTATTATTTTTTTCATTGTTTTGATACCGCTGGAGAGAAAATATAACATTGAATTGTGTCCATAATGAATAATGGAGTGTACTCGATTAAATAGCTTTTTATATTATTTATGAAATATACTCTATTCAAAACGATTTATTGGACTCAGTTCACATTATCTAATTTTATCATGTGCTTTTTTCTCCTTATTCATATGCTAAAGACATCAATTAATATAACAGCTAATTACTAGTTCTTATTAAAGTAACTGTAACACATTGAATTACATTTGCTGCGTACACGTGTATTACAAAAATTAAATGTCTTACCAAATGCATTTTCCTGGACATATTTACACATATGAATAGTATTAAAATAGTGATGCATATCATTTTCTTCCGACATTAAATAATATTTAATACCAGAACATATTAAGAACGGTATTTATTATTTTTAAAACAATTATAAGTATAAAAATATCTAACGTCTATCTCTATTGACTCACTTTTTATTTTAAAATATATTTGATATCGTTTTGTATAAAATATTATAAAATCGGTTTATTTGAATTTCCCTGCGCGCGTCAGTGGGAAATCCAGTTATGGGCATACATCCACAATCAGTAAATAAAGGGGACGCCTGTAAACGGTGTGCATGCAACCAGCGTTACAGAATTGTATAAACAATAGCATCATAACTACTAATTCAAGGCGCAATATACCTGCCAATATCGTCATCGTATTTTTTCGTTTATTATCTCATAAACTTAGGGAAATTATTTTTATCTCTTAAATGATATGTATAATGAGACACACATAAAATATATTACCTACTATATCCATTTTATATATGAATGGTGGAACGTTTTGTATTGGTGTCTAAGATTCACTCATATGAAATTTTGACAGTTAGTTATTTATTGTTGATTGACACTTTTTTGTAGAACTATAGTATTAATTATTTAATTAAAAAAATAAATGGTTATTCTTTAAATCATTTTTTCATTTATTGAATAAATCGATTGTTCATATTTATAATTTCACAACTAATTTTTGTATGTTTATTAAAATGATATTAACAAAGTTTAAAATAAACGAAAACATGGTGTGTTTTATAATTTACTGATTCAAAAACACTTTACAAAGTTATTAATTATTTCCACCGGCAGCATACAATTTTGACTGTAACGAAATTAGATCATTTTAACGTTTTTTCGTGAAAAGGAAATAGTTCCACAAACTATAGTGTATCTAGTCTTACATTGAAATATTTACCAAACTACTGGATTTGAATCCACGATCTCTGTTGCTAAGTGATTCGTAAGCATACCTTTGCTTGTATGGCCATTATTAAAATCTTAATCGATGTGTAACAATAGATATTTCGTTTATGAAATATTAAGACAGAATCCATATTACAATAAATATAGAGAAAGACCAATAAAATGCCAAGAACACCATTTACGCCATTTACGTTAATAGCATAGTATTGTCGCGAGCTACCGAATGGGAAAATTATTACTCATAAATAGAAAAGCTCCAAGCCACATTATCTACGACATAAGGGACACATGGCACGTGCGGTTAAATCTATGGTAACGTATTTCCTACAAATAACGAGGCACTAAGTATTCATTTTTTTAATCATTAATATTATATTA
>JAGVSQ010004431.1:0-19445 GCA_022683975.1 Rhyacophila evoluta
AATATTTTCAATAAACAACAATTAACAATTTTTGTTATGTTTTTGTTTGTATTACCAATAAGATCATCATTTGTTTACCGTATCTGTAAAATGTAATAAATGAAACACTCATAGTTTTTCATATTTTACATCAGAGCGCCTCATTTTCGTATGTACGACCGCCATTGTGATAGATGCTTGGAAGATGACGTGTCATACGCATGCATAGTCTAAATGTCAAAGTATGTGAAAATACCGATTCCAATTTGCTATCAACTTAAGCGTGAACATTGAAAAACTTCTGTAACTAATTTAATATAAATGGCAAAAGTGGGATTTAGTCTATAATAAATATTGAATGAATAAAACCAGTCTCGACATGTAAATATACGTAAAAGTAAGACACATGTGCAGCTTCCTGTTTCATCACACATTGTGTGAATGGTATTGAAACCATCTAGGACAGTGGTGCTTAAACTTATGTAGTCCGAGGACCCTCACTTGAAGATTTTTTCGCAGACTCCATCCTGACCTTTACCATTTTTTTTCTTTCTTGAGACCTAATTTCTCATTCTATAATCTCATAGGCATGATGTTCTGATTAATATTGGTAGAAATGTATCACTTGAACAATCAAATATTGAAGAAAAGCAAAATTCTTTGGTTAAATTAGGTCTAGAGCAAATACAAAAAGTCTTGAGCGAAAAGTTGGGGGATGTAAAGTTAATCTCAAATTTTTTTCGAGGACCTTGGGAATAGAGGTTTTACAGTTTAAGAACCGCTGGTCTATGAAAATTTTACTGATATCTTATGAACCTCAATCCTGCCTCCCTCTTACAATTAATACAATTTTAGCATCCTAGAAGACCATTGGGTACTTACTATCCATAAGATATATTCGGCAGAATCAAATGATGTTGGTATGACCTGGAACGTGTCAAAGCAATTGATAACACGGAATGCTTGAAGCATATGGCTGAACTTTTGACTTTCAACTCTGGTTTCCAAATTAGATTTAACATAAACTTTTTCTGTCATCACATTTAGGAGATTATTTCATTCGTCAATTGAGTTAGCAATTCCAATTTATAATGTTTGCATAATTATATAAAATTACAATTCTATATGTTACCTCTGTTTCTAATTAGTATAATTATTGAACTATTTTACTTTGTTTATTTAATAAAAATTTGATTTGTAATCAAAAATTTTCCTCCAACAGGAAAAGACATGAATTTAGAAGAATGGATGGAAGTGTTAACACGACGTGAACTCTATGATGTGTGCAAGCATTTCAAAATTAGTTCTTCAAATTGCGATAGAAGTTCCCTGATAGCTCTTTTGAAGACTTTCTGCTCAACAAAATCTACAATACTCGCACACTTTGGGAAAGGCCAGTCTAATTCTATTGAAAGGAATGTTATTAATAAGTATGTATGTTTGTCACATTTTTGTTTTATTGGATATTGGATTGGACTCACGACGATTCGGACTTGCAACAAAAAGATTAAAAAGCATTTTTCAAAAAAACGAGGGAATGCATTTAAACTATTTCTCAAAAATGTTTTATTGAATAACAATCTACGAATAACGGACACTACAATCACTTTTTTTAAACGTCTTTGAATGTTTAACTTTTCATTCCCTATGATGTAATTTGAGTTGATATTGCATTTAATTATAAGATTATCTCTGTAAATATACTTAACACAGAGTTCATATTTGAGGTGTTTCTCCATAAAGCATTTATGTGATTGATGAATAAGTTACACTATATAAGTATTTATCAGATGCCAGAAAAATAAGCGTTTTTTTAAAGAATCTGGCATAACTTTTCTTGATGTGTATATGAGTATGAATAATTGTAGATTCTCCACTTATCAAACAAAAAAAAGAACCCGGTCAATATACCATATCTACAAAATACCTGCATGTTTATCCCGTAGAGTAGACAAAAAGAAATATTCCATGTTCTACCTGTGATAGAATGGACATAAAAAATTATTTTATTTATCAATTTGTATTAAATGTCTGTATTTTTTTCAAGTTGATTTGTTCTCTCTATTCATATTTACTTTTCAAGCAAATATCGAGAAATACTTGTATTACTGTCAAGATTCAATAAATTCTTATTAATCTGTCCCATAATATTTTACTTTATTATCATTTATAGTTTATACTAAAAACAAACCACTACCGTGATCTTGGGTTCGGATGCCGGTTAGTCCCACCTTCCACTTCTCTTCTTTCATTCATTTATTATTTAAAAATATATTTACTATTGAGATGTAATATTTCAGAATGTCATCATTATTTGGCGACTGTATAAAAATAAAGGAAGATGCCAAGTTGGTTTTTGATAGATTATTTAAATTGATATATCTTGGTGCCAATCCGGCTATGTTGAGAGAAAAAAAGTTGAATCTCCTTTTAATAAACATAAAAATTGGTAAGCAGTGTTATCCTGCCATGAATTTACAGCCGGATTCTCCAAGCTCCGCATTTCCTGATAGATTACATTTTGTTGAGTAAGTATAGAATTATTTATTAGTTAATGTAATAGTGTACATTATCCATCCATTGTTGTTACAGATGGTGCCATAGTAAGTGAAAGTAAGGCCACATTCTACCATTCATAAGAATTATAATGAAATGATCTAAAGATGTTATGATTGTAATGTCAACTCAAGCGATGTTTGAATTTGAAAAGTTATCAATAAAGAAATAGATATATTTTAAATACTTATCATTCTAGCTTTTATGGTGGATTATTTAAGCATAGATTAATTTAAGTATGAAAAGTTGTTTAGGAGAAAAAGATATTTTTTATACAAATGCTATTTTTCAGATATTTTACAGCTCACACAATTTATGAAGAAATTTTAAAGTTAACGTCCACTCCCCCATGTGACCACGAGCAAGTTATTCAATTGTGCAGAAAATGCTGCCAAATGTACAAAGATCTCCAAGAAAATAAAGATCTTATTGAATGGTTGGTATACATCTAGCAATTTTCCTCCTCTTATCTTTTTAAATACCTTATTGCACCGATTATAATGCAGAAGAACCATCTGTCAAAATTTTCATGAGTATGTGGTTTTGCTTGCTTTGCTAGTGGGGATAATTGATTTGAGGTATTGACTTGAGGTATTGACTTTAACCAAATCGATGCATTCATTTCAAAATTTAACTTAAACTAAAACGAAACATTCAATTTATTACAAAGCAAAAAAATGAACTAGAAATGGTAAGGGAGTTTACCGAATGAGACTAAAATCACTTTGAAAACTTTTTCTTATTTAAAAAAACATTTGTTAAACCCTCGCTTGAATGATCTATATGAACACCCAAAGCGATTGTTAAGTTGCTGATTCATTCTATGCCATGAAATGAAAAGCAAATGATATTCTCAATTCCATAGACAGTTATCTGGAACACAGATCAATATTAGTCATAGAATGGCAGAATTCTTATTTACACAGAATTGAGTCATCCTCAAATTTATCATTCAGTTGAGTGATGAGTCATCTTGAAAGTTTAATTAAAAAGCATCTGTTATTAACTTTTAATCTAGCTTCTTCAATGACTACTTTAAATCTGCCGAATACTTTTCAGGAATCCCCCATCATGGTTACTGCGGTTCACTCCGGGATACTGCTATATAAAATCAATAGAACTTGGAATAGGTTCCTTCAAAGCTCAAAAAGAAATATATTTTTATGAAGAAGCAATGAAAATGATTGATATCTTACTAAATCAAAAGATATACAGACAACATAAGCGAGCTCTATGGTACAATGAAAAAACTCTCATTTTGCAAAGTAAATTAAGAAAATTTCAACAGGTACATAATATTTTTTTTCTAAAAAAAAGTTAAATTGTCAGAAATTTAGTCAAACTATTTTTAAGAAGCAACCCACTATCGTATCCTCAGAACTCATTTAATATATCTAATATAAGAGTACCCGTATTATCCTGTTGAGACTAAGCAGTCCACTATTGATTTTATTGGGTATATGATTTTAATCTGTCAATTGTTAACAGATGTAATGAAATTGGTTTACAATTTTAGCTGTTTGAGTATTGAATTTTTTTTAACGGCTTAAATTTGCTGATGCAAATTTAAACTGAAAGTTTGAATAAGTAGTATGGTGGGAAAAAAGGCATAACTTGGCCGATGAATTTTGAATAATTCTTTTTTCTGTTTATAAATAAAACTTCAAATTAAAATATGTGTATTGTGTAAAGTGTATTCTTTTATAAAATATAAAGAAAACAAAATAAGTTTCCAAATTGTCCACATACATGTTTGTCAAGACAAATACCATGCAGCCCCTTCTTACATACAGAGCGAATGAATAAGGACCGCTTTATACCACTGTCGCTTTTATTGCTGCACGTAACGCAGCAACGTAACTTGGTTCCGGGGAACTTTTCTTGATCAAAACTTTTTTTTTATGTAGGAGGTGTTTCCGACAAATTTCTAAATATTGTTATGGTAAATTTTGTGAGTGATGTCAATACATTTTTTTTGTTGGAGGAGCAAAATCTTTTCATGATAAATGATTTTTCTTTACATATTAACAGAAAAAATATATATGAAATTACATAAATTTTGTTAGAACCGCAGTATTATTTCATACTAACTGATTTTTTACATTGAGCGTTTTCATGTTAAGAAGTTTCCACTGTATATTAATATTTGATTTCATACAGGCAGCTGATGTGCTGATACGAGCCCTCGGCGAAACTGAAATGTCAGAGGATTTAAAAGCACCATTGAAAGACCGAGCAAAAAGAATTGCCTCACTCAAAAATGCAACGCTGAATCCAGAAACTCGCGTGAATATTTTCAAATTAGTAAAAGAAGAAGCGGTAGATTTCCCTTCCATTCACATATCGGCCAGGTCCACTTCCGAGTAAGTTAAGATATGAAAGAAATGACTTCATAACCCACATAGAACAAATTTTATAGGAGGTACAAAAAACGTTTCTTTAGGGATTTTGGGTCAAACCATCAAATAGACATAACCTTGAAGTGTATGAAGGAATTTTATTTACTAAATATAATATTAATTTAATTAGTTATTTAAGAAAAACCAATAAAATTGATAGGTGGAAGTCCTTTTCCTTGAGTGTGCATTAAGTTGTATACATTCTGATTATCGAATAAAAACTACTTTGAAAAATTGAGGGCTACATTCTTTTTCTTTCCCCAGCCGAAATGTAATTTACTGGAGTCGCAAGATGCTGGTAAGCGCTAGACAGATTGGAGGTACCATATGGTGTATATGTACTATATAAACAAAAATAAATATTTGTTTTAGGAAATTTATTATTTATTTGAAATATCAAGCATGTTTATGTGTTTATAGGAATGCACCGGGCCGCAAATCTCAGTATTACTTTCGGGATGTTGTTTCTGGAGAAAAAACTTACTCTGGAGTTGAACAATATGCCATTATTCATTACCTGAATAATACGGAATACACTAATGGTAAGTGTATTCATGATGTAAGTTTTCTTCAATGGATGTAATTTGATATGGACATGAGCATCATATCATCTTTTTTTCTTAATTTTTATGAAAAAAATATTAACATTCAAACTACCAACATATAAAAAATTTAAATAAAAGTAGGGGGCTGAAATTAAATAGTTCCCTGGTACTATTTTATTTAGGATTAAACCACTGATTGCTTTAATCCATAGGGGAGCACTGGGAAGGACGCATAATCACTTCAATATTTGGCTTGCTCTTCTGGGATATTGTCTACTCTCCGATGGAAGTGGGAAAAGGAATTTTCCTGTCACCATACCAGGAGGCTCCTTTGGATCTATACACAGATGACTTTTACAACAACAGGAAGGAACTAATTGAGAACCGTCTAATTTTCATTGAATATGGCTGGGACCACATGGATGACATTATTGGATTTATGAGGAATACGTTTGACTCAAGGAGAACTGGTAATTTTTTTACTGTAACATCATTTATATGTGTATTCAATTCATTTAACTGATACTTATTTAATGTACAAACTGTCTCGCAGAGTAGATCTTTTATGAATATAGGGATTGTCATTATTATGGCTCGAGATCAAAATACTTCTTGTGAATATTTTTTATATTTTTAGTAAGGTTTTAAACCAGAGAGATTTTAGTAAGGTTTTAAACCAATCTTAGATTAAATTCAAGAAGCCTTAATAATAGAATAAATGAATTCTAAAAATTTATGATGGTATGAAAAGCTCATGTCCTCGTCCTTTGACAATTAACTGACTAATGTTTACTTTTTTGAACCGCTTTCACTGGTGCAAATAAGAGTGGTGGCGATTCTGTAAAGGATTTCGAGCCATTTTCGGCAGAATATTGCAAGCAGCAATTTGATGGACTGGCAAAAGATCTTAAGGCATGCAGCAGCCGAAGTCATAATTTATGCATCACAATCCTTTGCCTGTCCATCAGTTGCCGCTTGCGATTTTCTGCTGAAAAGGGCTCGATATGTAAAATTGTTAAGCCCCTACATCTTATGCAATTCGATGACGTTTATTAGACACCGGGACGCAATAACAAGTGAAATATAAAATAAACAATACTGTGATATTTCTTGATGGTTTATTTCTTTCAGGTGAGGTCTCGATATTTCATGACAGTATCGAGTGGGAACAGATAGTTGAAATAGCAACGTGTCTCGGTAGAGATGGTTTACTGTCAATATGCAAACGACTTTCTTCCATGTATTATTACTGTCATTCGGGATTCCCCGATCTCACAGTTTGGAATCCAAAAACAAAGAAGGTAAACATGATTCTATAGGTATTTGTAAATGTGCTTTATTAATTTGAGTAATCTAATTTCTGGTGGCCAATAATCAACAATTAATTGTAATGGTTTGAAAAATAAGAACATGCAAATTAATCATAACATAACTTTTGGCTTATTCAGGCACCACAGTATTGTGTGTACTTGACACACTGATAATATGAATTCATACGTATCTTTATATTTGTTTTCTTTGACTCTCTTTTATGTAAAACATATGACTACCATATTAAGTATGTAACTCTCGAGTTCTTTGTCATTCATTCACCATTCGTTTTACTACATACCAGGCTACAGTAGCATCCCTTAAATCCACTGAATTACATTATTAGCTTGCAATATAGAGAATATGGAATTCTACGACGTGGAGACTTATTGAATTAGTTTTTCATGAAGATTGGTTATAAGCCAATTACTCAACCCGTCAGACATCTGTGTCCTGCATTTTAATTTATTTAGATTGTCACGTGGGATTTCAGTGCTGAGCAATTTACAAATGCGTGCATTCTTATCAACTTAGTCTCTTCAGAAACAAAAAAATTATCATTAATTTATGTAACAATAAATGACTGAATGAAATAACCACTCTAATGCGTTATTTAATACACAGTGAAACATGATTTCTAAAGTTCAAATAACCACATGTAAAATTTTATAATTATAAAAAGTTTCTTTAAAATTCTTCTACTTTTTTCTAATTCTACTGAATTCTTTATTTGCAGATAAAATTTGTAGAAGTGAAAGGAGACGGTGATAGATTATCATTTAAACAAATACAGTGGATGAAATATTTAATCAAATCAGGAATCCAAACCGAAGTATGTTTTGTACATAAAAGCGCTTTCAAAAATAATGATACCAAGAAAGGTATTAAAAAATCTCCTAAAAAGAGAACAAAGAAACGCATCATAAATGAAGATGACGTAAGTGGAAAAAATGAGCTGGAAGATGCCAATAACTCGTCAATTGACATTAAATGCACGATCATGAAGGAAGATAGTTTCTCAAACGTAAATACGCCTATAAAAACGGGAGTGAATAGTTCAAATGAATTTCAGTCTCCTAAAAAGAGTACACCCAAAAAACGGAAGAGTGCAAGTCCAAAAGTGTCCCCTTCCAATAGTCAAGAGGCAGGCATGTATTTGCGATCTCCGAGTAAAATCTCAAAAGGTGTCGGATATTTTTCGTCACCTACTAAAAGTGATGGTCCCAGCAGAGCGAGAAAGCGTCTGTCAATGTCTCTGACGAGGAGAAGAATCACTGATAATGATAAATAATTTAACCTCTAAACATTCATGGAAATTTACAGCCATAAATAACTTATAATATTTTTGTATTAATGTCTGGATTGACGAATTTCAAGAATTAAAGAACACCTAATTAATTCAATATTCTTTACTGTGAAGTTTCTGTCAAGTATTGTAATTTATAATTTTTACATAAATATTTTTTTTGCATGGTTATATTATAATAACAATGAATAACGCTCGATTTTTCAACATGTTAAATGTTAGTTTTAATTTGTGGCTAACGTAATCATGAATTCTGAAGTGTCTTCACTTTTACGAATTATAATTTTACCTGTTAAGGGGGCTACACTCCCTCATGCAAACTTGTGCAAGTATACATGTACGATCATAAAAATACGGTGACTATGTGTTAAAGAATTCACGATATTATAACACTGCTATTTCATTGTTTCCGTTTTACGAACCTCACAAGGAGAGTGAAAAAATAGACTTTGAATTCAGTTAAAACTTGAGTCTCTTTAATATTAATCAGAATTACTAATTATCGATTGAATAAGTTTACTATTATTCTCATCGTTTAATATTTTATTACCAACATTTTTTAAGTAATAGAATTGTTTGTACCACTATTTTAATTTCGTTTTGTAATATAAACTATTAACTTTCAAAACCCAGTGATTGAACATGAACATGAACCACAAATTGAGCATGTTAATATTAAGCAATAATAATAATTGAAGTATCCCATGTCAATTAATTTATTTGTTATTTCATTTTATGTCAGTAGATGGCCGATCTTATAGTTTATATCAAATACACGTAGGATTACAAAAAATTAGCAACGTTCCGTTTTCAGAAAAAATAAATAATGGTCACACACAAATGATTATGCATGCAAACATAAACATGTGTAGCCCCTTTAACAGTATATCCAAATCTGTATTCATTTATTTTTTTAATACTACGCATTTTAAATTTTTAAAGCATGTGAGTCTCCATAGGATGATTGGTTTTCAGCCATTTTTAAATACTTTTGTATTGTTGACCAATCAAATAGTTTGTATGTAGTATTTTTTAAGAATTTATATTAATTTGAAAACTGTATGATAAAACTTCATCTGTGAAAAGTTTATTAGAGTTTACTCTTGAATAAACAACCATCCCGGTATTTGATGATAGTAAGAGAATGAGAAAATGTTCTGAATTAATATACACATGGCTGTCAGTGCTGTATGACCTTAAACAAGCACATTAAATATGGACTCTAATAAATCGAGTCACCTGTTTTGCTGATTCTCAAACTATCAATTTTTTATTTACTTATTTACATACGTTATGAAAATATAAAATATTTTTTTATCAAGCTAGACAAAAATATGTGATTATTTTACATTCTGTGTACATGTAGCAGTCGGTGTCTGGCCCAGTTCCATTCCTACAAAAGTCGAGTCGGCGCAAAATGAACCCATATTTATAGTAGGGTATAGGGTTAGGACCTCCATCTGTCTCCTTAGGATTATCAAAAATTGATTTTGCTTGTTCAGTTATAGCAGCTGAGTCAAGGGATTTTTTTGATTTGCATCATCTAACGATAACAACTTTTCCATTTTTTTTTCAAATTTTACCTTTACTGTAACTCACATATTTCACATTTACTGCCGTAGACTGTTGAGCAGTGTTTAATTTTTATCTGCATTTTTCATAATGGTACTAACAGTCAATGAAGGTAAAGTTTAAAGATCTACAGAAATTAAGGCGTGTCTGTCCATTTCCCATTTTTGTTTCTAGGTAGATAGGTTGCCATGCCTTCTTAACATGTTTAGATAACTCTGATGCACTGTTTTTATCTGATATAATAACCCTTCTTTATTCTTGTATACATGGGTATCTAAATATTTATTTTAATATTAATTTAATGTAAATGTGTACATACTCATAAATATACAAACAAAAAATAAATATATTCAGTAAAAATCTGTTTTAACGAATGCACAACATTGCGGCTCAGTAAATATATCAACACTGAAACGAAAAACAGTCTAAATTGGGGAATTACATGACAAAATATCGTTATTGTGAATCAGCATAAATTGAGCCAGTGTAAACCGAGGGCTACATGTATTTATAT
Source organism: Rhyacophila evoluta (assembly GCA_022683975.1). Lineage (NCBI taxonomy): Eukaryota > Metazoa > Arthropoda > Insecta > Trichoptera > Rhyacophilidae > Rhyacophila > Rhyacophila evoluta. Next base: position 10,183 of record JAGVSQ010004431.1, read on the forward strand.
CTTTGAAAATAGTGTATTATTTTTTATAATAAAATGTGTAAAAGAAATGTCTTGATTATTTCGTTTATACTAATGTCTCCTACTCATATACCTCATGTCTATGCTTTGAGTGGGTTTTATAATGCATTAAATATATTTTTTTATGGATATGTTGAATATTAATCTCGTACAAGTGTGACAAGTCAGCATAGGTTTCGACTTCCAGAAACAGCTCTCTCCAACCACATATCAGTTTTGCAGAAAATATGATTTTAGTTTCGATCTAGCATGAAGTTTGCTACATAATGGCTAAATTCAATGGTAGTACTTCTCATCCCATTCTGTGTAGCCTTGTTCTCCTTTGGATGAATGACGAATTCCATACAATACTCTTTGAAGCAGCATTTTTCTGTAATTTTAAATCATTATACTATATTAATGAACTGAGTGTAAACTCACAAAATATTTCTGATTTCTTTAATCAGTGAAATCCTGTACACTGTAAGCATATAAGTTGAATGCTATAAATACCATTATACACTTTAACTGTCTAATGACAGTGTTATATTACAGATCAATCGCCTATAATTCCAACAATGTTTAATGATTTTGATCATAAACTACCTTCCAAGAAAATACCTGATATTGATCCAGATTGGGAGGATCCCAGAAAGGAAGTGTATGAAATAAAAACAGGATAATAACTATATTTCATTTTTAATGTTCTTGTGCAATAAAAAAAGGATATTTAACTTAAAAACTTATAAACTTGAATGAAAATTGATATTATGGTTGTTCACCCCAGCTATAGATAAATGTTGGTTTGGGTTTGTCTGTGATAAGAAATAAAACAGCTTTTTAATCTCAGAATGTTTTTTTTATTTTTATTAATTATAAATATTCAATGGCTCGATAAAATACCCAGGAATACATTCTTTCTTTCCTAATCATGCAACATATCAGTCTTCAAGCAAGCCATACAAGCTGCAGTAAATCCACAAAAAAATATTTCAACTACCTTAACGTCTAAAATATATAATATTTTGACATCGGAAGTGTCCCCCTCCATCAGATAAAGAATCACAAAATAATCCCCTTCGTTAAACTCACCCTGGCAACCCTGGCATGTCACTGATTAGAATGAAAGGTACCCTAACACCGACCGAAAGAATTTCACGTATTTTGAACGCAGCTTCGGCCATTTCCTCAACCCATTGGAATATTTTTGTCAGACAGATGGTACACAACACTGATCGATGATAATTAATTACAACTAAAACTGAATAACATTCCAAGCGTCATAAAATATTGAGACATAGAAAGCAACATATTTTTTTTGATATACCATTTATATAATAGCAATAATTTTCATTTGGCAAAACATTAATTATATTATGTTACAATAATATGCTCGAGAACTGACAGAAAACGTCGGAACCACGCACACGTAAAGCTATAGATGTTTCTTTTGCTTTATTATTCATTCACTTGTTTAAAGCGCACAACTAAAATTGTCATCGAATTGAGGCTTCAAAAGTGGGCGACGTTATAATCCTAAAATTATGTTTACATTTCTTTAAAAACTAATTTATATAGAGTAAAAATTGTGATACAAGAATAGATAGTTAAGAGAGAAGTATTGGTATATAGCGCACGCAGATTGCACGTATGTATAAATCTTTATAAAAATCAAAATCAATAATTCATGGGATATGTAATCATCTGTGACGAGTGATAATAATAATATATATTATAGAATACAGTATGTTACACAATATAATATGCTTAGAGAAGAAATTGTATTTATCAAAAATACATCTGATTACAACTAAGTTTTATACTTGAATGTGCAGATTGATTTGTAGAGTGAAAATCTCACTGTGCATTTAAAACCTAGCTTCGTTTCGCGATCCTTCAACCGCTAAAATATATTCCACAAAATATCCATTTCTTCTTCTTTATAAGCAAAATAAATGCATCGGCAGACCTGACCTCCGCTAGCCGACTCTCCTGCACTTTAGGAGTACACTTTGACCAACATAATACATATTTTTATTTACAAGATAAGCTTCACTGAACACATTATCGACAGATGAATACCATAAACAAATTACAATGTTACACCAAAGATAATAATAATGTTATAAACATATATTATTTTTAATTAAAATTCTGATACACTGTATTTTTGTTTTACAATTTCAGTTAACAATAGCTTAACCAGGATAACCGCAATTGAGATAAGATAGTGAAATGGTATTTCATTGATAACCCAGTCTCTGTTTGCGGCTAAATCCATAGCATGGAACAGCTGGTAATAATGAAGTCATTTAAGACCTAGTACAGTTGGAAGAAATAACATTGAACCACTTTATGACTAAAATGATGGCATTAAGAAACAGATAGACAAATTCATCAAACAGTTATTTTCACATCTTTCTTAGTGATCGACTGAAAAGTTTTCCAATATATCCCAGTTAAGCAAGAATTTACTGTATTTAAATATAAACATGAAGCTTTTATCGTGAATAAATATTATTGTATTCAACTGTCAAAAGTCTAATGTATTCATATAAAATGCATCAAAAATTTCATTATTTGCACCATCAATGATATAATTAGCGTTCATGTTTAATGTTTAATAAGCTTACAAATTTCAAAAAGTGAAATTACAATAGTTCTGATGAAATTCTAAATGTGACATTGATCCCTCTCTTACTTAATTATAATTATAAATGTTTACAAATATTGAGAGTGAAAAATTCAGACCTCTAAGATATGAAATGTTCGCCTTAAGTCTTGTCACTAATGTCTTTGATCATCAATAATTGTGAACATCTTCAATTCGCTGTACGATTCATTACTTTAATGGCATATCGGTAAAATCAGACTCAATTTATTTTTGATTAGCGGCTCATGAGGCAAAATGGCGTTTCGATACCTCGGGCTACAAAAATAGTTACGCCGCTTCTTCTAAAATCACCATTCTCTAGGTATTCTACGTTGCATTCTCTCTATATCGGTAACACTGGACAAGAAGTGCCACGGTAACGAAATTTAATTTCAATGTGGCAATAATATCGCAAATGTGAAAGCAGTGACCTTGCACTTTGTGTGTGATTAACAATTAAAACTCGGAGAATTTATCTACCATTATACACAGAAGAACTTTGCTATATTTTCTGTAATAAATATGATATGCTCTGGTAATGGCAGTAGATGTATAAATAGAAGAAATTTTCTTAGTAATTCCTGCAAATAGTTTTGTCTACATAGTTGATGATCTGATTTTATAACTGGATACTGATGCACTGCAACTGTACAAGTTTGTTATTCGGTTGACATGCTCTGAAAGTAGATGACTCCAGCAGTTACACGTCCAGTTTTTTATTGAGATTGTTCACGATTTAATAAATCTGAGCTCTGGGCTGCAGTCTAAGGATGATAAAAATGCCATCAGATACCGTATGGTACTTCTTACCAGTGTTACTATCTATTTCCTATTGTCTTACATGGTATCAAAATATAATCTTTTCACGTTCGAGTTCAATTTCCATTATATATTAATCGAGATTATAAAGGTTTGTGCAAAAATGTACTTCTAAAATGCTGCATACTCCTTCCCCTTAAGTCCACTGTCCCTATTGGATTCGAGGCCAAACTAAATAATTCTACATTAAATCAAACTTATAAAAATAATCAGAGAGATGCACAAACTCCCAAATGGTCTTTACTATTGAGTTGATTTTTAGTTAATGCAAAATAATTACATTGAATTTATAATTTTACAGTTTTATCAGCAGATTTTTCAATTGTCCCACCATTATCAAAAATTACATGCAAAACAACAACTTCAGTGAGCAACTCAAAGAATCTCCATTTACTAATATCAAACTATCGTTTTTATCTATTTCATCTAAGTGACACAATTAAATTAATTACAATTAATTGTGAACAGGCAATATTATTACATGGACAATCAGCATTTCTTGACTCCACACGCATCCATTTATAGATGACACTGAAACGTGACTGAAATTGCCATCTTTACCCGTGAGTAATAAGGGCTACATTCTCAAATCATTCCATTTGCCAATTTACGCGCTGCATGTGTTTCAATTTATTCTTCTCTCACTTTTACCAATTGTACAAAGTTAAAGATGGAATAACTTATAAATGGTATTCTTATATGATCAAACCTCGATGAAAGGTTATGATGCCATAAGTAGCATTGATTACACTGACACTGACTTTCAAATGGATAAACATATCTGACAAGAGTTCAAATTAATATGTGAAAAAATACCAACGGTCTTGTTGATTCATTAACTTTGGCATTTATCGGTTATTTTATATGAGATCTTTTGATTTTGTTGTGACAATTAAATATATCGATACAAGTTTTTTAGAATCGATTATAATACAATGTAACCATTTCATTATTTGTTATACTATCATGAGATGTAACCGAAGTATGTTGTCTATTACACTTTTGAATGAATTTTGTAAAACTTAACCCTATACACGTAAAATAAGAAATAAAACTATCATTATATGATTCCGATCAGAAAATTGGTTAAAATTCATAAAATTCATTAATAAGAGACGTAAATGGATTAAAATAATTCCAAAAATATACTTTCACAAATAAAAATAAAATAAAGCACGAACATACATAGTTTAATGATTTTTAAATGAGTGGCGTAGCTGTGTGAAAAACATAGCACAAGAGAATCGTTTTAAATCCCTTAAATCATATTATTTAAAAGTATATAGGAATGATTAATATTCACATGAAGAATAAAGACGTAAATGACTCGAGTTGTCATCGGTTCTTTTGTCTCCGATATATTTTGGAAATTAACTATCGATTGAATTGAAATAAATATTTAGTCACAGGTAAAAAAAACACAATTTCAATGTGGATTTGGAAGCAAGACACTCATGTTCAATGTATGATGGACTAACAACCAATCATTCAATCTGAAAATTCATATTTTTACTATACATACAGTGATGATTTGTGTAATTTACTATGGGAACATTATTTAAGGGAATTTACTGGATATTTTTTTTAACTTCTTTCAATATTTTTTATACAAGAAAAATGGAATGCGGTAGGGCGGCATGTGTGACTTTCCGTGATCGAATATTTTTAGCTACGCTACGCCACTATCTACGTGTAAATATAAATGAATACATGCACAATGGACCGTTTAGCCCCCGGTAATTAATAGCATTTGTCATATTCAAATTGATATTTCTTCGATGATATTAAATATTTCAATTGTATTGTTAATAAAATAAAATTAAAAGAGAAGTCTTTTTTAGAAAGAAATCAATTACTGACACGTGTTACATTGAAAGGTCTTTTTATACATTAGTTGCCGTTGTGACAGGCCGTAAGATCATTTCCGCTAACTACTCATTCAAAAATAGAGCTCATTTATAAAGCTGTATCATCGCATAAACATTAAAAAAATTCAGTCATCAAAATAATCATATTAAAATTTGTATAGTTTTTTTGTAGCAAAACACTTAAAAAAGAAGTGACCCTCGGTGAGAAATAAAAAAATCTTTTCACATGGCGAAGATATAGAATCTATTGACTTCCCTCATCGGTGTTGCCATTGGCTACGGCTTCTTCTTTGTCTCCGTTCTCCTGAGGTTTCTCGTCTTTCTCCTTCTCCTTCTCCCCGTTCTTTTCTTTGTCATCCTTTTCCTTATCATCCTTGGCGTCCTTTTTATCCTCGGAGTTCTGCTTCTTGTCTTTTCCGGCCTTTCCTTTGGCGGGTGTAGCTGGTTTGGGTTTTGGCTCCAGTGATGGATCAAGAACGATTTTTCCAATGTTCTTACGATCATGCATCTTTTGCATTGCTTCTGGTACCTGCAGAAAGACAAAGCTATTAATAAACAATACGAATAAATATTATTACAAAAACAAAGATCATTGAACATTCAGATTTAAAATATTGTTAAATATCAGCTTTTAGTATAAGACATGTATTTAGTATAATAACATTATAAAATACAGAGTTCCTTAATTTTAAATTACATAAAATACTATAATAAAGTTTACTTACATCTTCCAACGCCCATGTGGAGTCTACAATCGGTTTGACAACTCCCTTCTCCCATAGATCAAGCACCTTGGCCATTGCGCCGCGGACATATTCGGCTCCTCCGTGTTGGAATAATAAGTGGCGGAGATTCAGGCCGGACAGAGTCTTGTTCTCATCGAATAACTTGATGGGAGACACCTTGTCCACTTGCCACCACTAGAAAATAGAAGCATTCATTTATTAATGCAAGTTTAGAAATTCTTCTTCAGCTGTGTGACCTTAGATAATATCTGCTTAGCTGCTAATTATGCTGATAATTACACATAATCAATCTTGTATACTATAAATTGCTTGATGGAATGTCATGCTTTAGGTTTTCCAAATATTTTATAATTAAAATCAAAATTAATAAAAATGCAAAACTGGATGTCAAAGTGATTTGGTGCTAACAGTGTTGCTAACAATTGTGGAGATCAAAATGATCCACATTATAAATTTATACTATTTAAATACATATAAATAATATATTATAATTACCGATCTGGCAGCACTGAAAAAGCTCTTTGTCTCTCCTGTGACGACATTGGATGATCCTGAAAAATTGAAATTAAAAATTAAAAACTGTAGAAAATGAATTTTCATTGCAGCAAAAAATGGATTAAATACTATTAAACTGACAAACTAAATTCTAGAAATATAACTGATAAAGTGGAATAGCTTCAAATAATTACTAATTCAGAATAATTGTACATTACAAATTCTTCCTTAAGAATAAACTGTGTTGCCTTACCGTAAAGGATATATTTTCCCATGGGTTTGAGAAGAGAATATCCACGGTTGCACTCTTCTCCACAAAGGCAATCGAGGACCACGTCAACACCATCAGGTGAAACTCTGCAAGTTACACAAAAATAGTCAGTATACTATTAATTGAAAATATCTTAACAACGTCTTGTCTTCCTTAGACTTAATCAGACTTTCTAAATGTACCCAGCTCACTCAAGAATCTAATTCTTGATAAATTTGATATGACTGAATATATTGAATATTTAATATAAGACTTCAACTCTATTAATTACATGGTTTCATGAATTTGATTTGGACTATTTTTTTTAGCTCCAATATTTAATGTGGAATCTCTATTCTTCTGAATTCTGTACTTTCCTCTATCGTCAGCACTGCGACTAACATTTTTTTTTTTTTATAAAAATCACATATTACATGAGGGGGTTTTTCCAAAGTGAACTTATTCCACTATGCTAAAATGTAAAAAAAAAAGATTTTGAACAAATATTTTCTTATGGAAAACGACCGGAAAAAATCAATTTCAAAAGTATTGAAAGCAAAGATAAATATTAAGATTTATGTTATATGGTTATTTTATACAAAAAATATGTGTTCAAAATGTTCTCTTTTAAATTCTAACAGTGAAATAAATTCACTTTGGAAATACCCCCACCCCCTCGCATGTGACAGATGGATGGACAATTTAGTACAATAGAGTTGGGAACCTATAAGGTTATAATTTTTTTACAGTTTATAGAGTGCATAAAATAAAATAGTTTTTTTTAGTCACTATTAATTGCTCAAAAAGAATTAACAGGGGAAATTCAGAATCTAGAATCTGTATGACATACTTGCGGACTTCAGAGGTGTAGTCGCTGCCCCTCTCGAGGAGATGATCAATATTGCCATCCTTGAGCGCCTCGTGCTTGCTCTTGCTGCAAACTCCAAACACTGTCACATCTTTTACAGACTTGCACAGTTGAGCCACTGCTTGGCCCTAAAACGAAACAAAAAATGCACTTAAATAAAAAATTTGATATTATTATCGTATGTTATCAGGAATTTTATTAAAAATACTGTTGAATGTTCATACTTGTTGATATTACTTTCTTTTCTGTTGTAATTTATAGCAACACATAAAACTTATTTAAGAATTGCCATTTTGTAGAATACTTTAAGAAATTAATTAATAACCGTTATGGTCTTTCCATCAAATATTCATAACTTGAATTGTAATTGAATAGTTATTCATTTTCCCATTTGATAATACATTAAAACAGACATTGTCTTTTTAACCATGTCGGCGTCAGATTTAGAACACATGGATCTACACAACATGAAGTGAAGAGGTGTCACACCAGACTATTTTTCATGAAAATCGTCAGCGTCAGCGAATCACTCAGCCTATCTTGCATTTAAGATAATAATATGAAAATAGCCACCTCCAGTATCTAAGGCAGACAACTGTGATAATTAATTCAATATAAATTTTGTTTTACTTTGGAAATTAATAATTGTAATTATTAAAAAAAATACCATGACTTAGGTTCGTAGCGAGTCGCGCCTGTGGTGCTTTTGAAAATTTGTAAAGCGTTTCACGTTCGTTACGTCAAGGTATACGTCCACGTAACGAGTGTGGGGAATGAAAGTATATTTTAATCAAATAATATGAAGACTGATGAGTCACAGTGAAGTCACGGAGGGTGATCTAAGGACAGTTGTTCCAATAGAGAAAATGAAAATTAATGTCTCTCCAATAACAATTGACAGTGAACGATAGAAGTCTTGATAAATCTCGAAATAAATTTTAATGTAACAATGCGAGCTCTTCAGTTTTGATTATTTTTCTACTCCTTCCTAGACGCAAAAAACGTCATTATTTTCGATGTTTATTTACTATCGAATTATTTCGAGAGGACGACGAAGGAAGAGAAAAAGAATGAATAATATACGAGACGGCGGTATTAAAACGGAAAACTTTCCAGATGTTTTTTTTTTTTTTGAGATTTTGCGGAAATTTCTTCATTACGGAAAAACGAATTTAAAAAAATAATTCATCCATTCTGACACCTGTAATATTTTCTTCCATTCTGTAGCTAAAAAAATTAAATATTCGACATTTTTCACTCGCATCTTGCCTAAATTTATAAATAATTTATGGAAATTTCAAAAATATTCAGGGAGACCGCCATTTACTGTATACAAACTCTAGCTTTATTGACCGGTTTCAAAATCATTCTTTATTCTAAATTATTTAAAACCGGTAAACTTCCATACGTGAGATCACCGTTAGCGACCCGGGTTTTGCCTTTTGGCATCTTCAGGCCACATTATATTTGGGCGGTGAGCGAACACATAACATACTATCGCTCACATACTGTGTCGCTAACAGTGATCTCACATATGGAAGTTTGCCAGTTTTAAATAATTTAGAAT
>JAGVSQ010004432.1:0-19440 GCA_022683975.1 Rhyacophila evoluta
AATTTAAAATCAATTTCCATCAAGCACCATCAGTCGAAAATATTAATTATTTGTTATCTTTATTTTAAGTTATCTTATCGGGGGCATCCGATTCGGTTGCCACAAGAGCAAATTTCATTCCTTTTAAAATTTGTGGTATCATATGGCTAGCACGATGATCTATGTGTATCGGGCTATTTAAATTAATGCATAATATTAATTTTATTTATTGTTTACTTCAGAAAACTTCACTGTATAGTAATCTAAGTCTTGTGTAATTTATATTTACTTTCGAAACATTCTCGTCTAATAAAGTTTATGGCTTCTTCATATTCGAGCTTCGGGATACGTCTAATTAATATCTGGTGTAAGGACGAGACAGGAGGGTAGTCGAAACATTTTGCATAGCTAATTATGTAATATTGTCTCCCCGGTAGCGTAGTTGGTAGCGTGCGCACATAGCGATCCGAGGAATGCGGGTTCGAACCCCCACCTGTCGGATTTAAAAAATCTGAAAAATGCAGGACTGGATGCCTATTGGGTTGATTAATTGTCTGACAAACAATTATCGTAAAAAATAATCAGTCAAAACGTCTTCATATTGCAGATATCCATATATTTCTCTTTCGGAGTAGATATCTTCACACTGTGTAGATCTAATGCTCCATGTTGGGAGCGAAGAGAGGTACAAAAAAAAAATATGCAGCGTCATCTAATCAACCAAATACAATATTTTCTTAATAATATGGTTATTACAAAAAGTTTTGTTTATTGTCAAACGTATAAATATTTCGCTAAAATACACTCAATAGATAATTATTTAATATGAAAAGCATTTTAATACAGGACTTATTACATAATTTGATGGAAAAAAGTTAGGTTAATTTCAATAAAATTGACGGATAATATGTGAAGTAAAACTTTATTTGTAAATTTGCATTAAAATAATTCAAAAGGTATAATTATTTTTATCTTGATAAAAACACATGTCATGTTAGCTTAATCAAAGAAGATTGTGACGGCATGGTAAACGTATTAATTAAAAAAAAAAATTGCCCGAGGTTATTTTAAACTTCTCTTCAAAGAGCAAAAATGTATTTTCATAACTCAGACTTTTTGAATGGACCACGATATGAAGCTTATATTAAAGGTTTAAAAGGCCTTCGAAATGAATTTTTCCAAGTAAATATTTAGAGTAGAAGAGAGACCATGAGAGAGAAAAGGGAGAGAGAGAAAGCGCAGTTCTTTTTGAGCAAAGGCAAATAATAAAGAAGTGGAACTAACTTTTTAATTAAATTTTATGAATACCACCACGACGTACGTAATTTCCTTCAGTGTTATAAACTTTTCATGTAAAGTCATTACTGGGAGATAGGCAAAACGGCCTTATGAAATGTTCACATGACTATTATCGTACCGAGTCCCGACGTTAACCTAGTTCACAAAGTGCCCACTATTTCCTTTGCAAATGATTGATACTAAATGTACATGCATATATAAAGAATTAATCTTCAAAGTTTTCATTAAATTCCAATAATAGTCATTCCATTTTAACGTATTTTTATTGCTTCAGTTAAATGCAATTTTATGAATACTAAAATATGTAATACAAACAAAAAAGCCACAATGTATAATAGATTGTTTTCATAACAAAATAAGAATCTGTAATCCTCTAAAAAATCCTGAGAAAATACTCAAATATAAATAAAAAATAGTTAATATTTGAATGGATATTCTGTTTTAAATCGGTTATTGTAATAGTTCTATAAAAATATTTACAAAAACAAGATTTTGTTTTTGATTTCTGTAGGTATAAAATGAAACCATGTTTGTTACAATAAGTTATTTTATTGAAATAGAGTAAAAAAAATGTGTTAAATTTGTTAAAATGATTTGAATTTGGTAATAAAGTTATACAAATATTTTTATCTCTATTTTTCATAAATGGTCCTCAGACAGTTACAAATCCAGTTATATATTTCTCTTTTTCTATAAATCTAGCTGCTACTTCAATATTTTTTATCAACAGCAAATAAACGAAGAAAGTGATGGACTATGTTTTTCAATAATGTATTTATAATCTTGTATTACATCGATCATTCGAATTAAATTTAATCATTTATTAAATAAAATGTTTTTAAAATTGAAGTTTGACAAACATGTTGCACCAGTTAGACCATATATGTAAAAAATTAAAATTAGGAAATAAATATTTTTAATATTTTTATAGGGTCTACCATAATAGTATGAAGAGAAATTCGTGAGAATTTAATATATTATCATATTGACTGTGCATCAAAAATCCTACAGTTGGGTAGAAAATGATACGATTTTGATTTACTTAATGAAGCCGACTATTCAATAAAATCTCTAGCGACGAATCACTTTAAACTTATAACATAAAATATCCACGGTGAAAGATCATTATGCACCATCTTGGTACAAAAATGATGATTTATCTATTTACTTAAAGAAAACTTACAAGAAAAAGAGCAAATAATAACATAAACGTTGATATTGTATTGTTTATATTTTCTTGCGGTAAACTTTTTTTTTGAAAAGGGTACTCGAAAGATCTTCGGGACGATCTTCGCTGTCATTACCTCTCATATTTATGGCCCATACAAGCCTTAACCTGTCTCCCGGCATGGTGGAAACAAGGAAAATATACCGCGCTCAAGGACCTTATGCTAATCAGCGAGTAAAGTGGTTGAACAGGTTTCGCCCTTCGAAGCCATGTGTGTATTAAAAGGGCCAATCGGGATCAAATTCGAAATAGATACTGTATTTCAACAACCTTTCAACATACAATTTTATTTTAAAACGTGATTTAGGTATGAGAAACTGCTTGGAATAGAATGGAATAGAATCAATATTTATTGATATTCAAACAATTAAATCTCTGATAAAATATAATCGATAGTATAATATAATTACTAGTACAAACATAAACAAATTAGTCAAATTTATTATTTTTATTCATTTATTTTCCATGTGTTGTATTATTACAAATTATCAGTTCGATACATTTATAATACGACATAAATATGATAGTAACAAAATTTCATAAAAGTATTTCAAAACATTTTAAAAAGAGAACATATAAAAAACAAAGGCAATATTGTAAAAATAACAGGAAAAATAAAGAAAGAATTTTTAAAAATACCAAAGGGAGGAGAAAGTGTCTACTAAGTAAGTTAGATTGATTCTATTTTAATAATGTATATAATAGCATCCATCAAAACTGACTCTTATATATTAGGTGGAAAATAATACATTGGCATGGCATACATATACTGGCAGGATAGTCCTAGATTTAGGAATAAAAAACAGCTGATGTTCTCGATTTCTCAAGTAGTTATCAAGGACGTACATACCAATATTAGCCAGAGACGCAAAGTTATCAATTAGACCACGCATAAGTCTGCCAGTATTACAAAATCTAATATTACTCACTGAATCTTGTGTTGTATGAATATTTGCAGATAAGGAAACGAAAGATAAAATTCAATTCTTTTTAATAAGACCATACACAAAATTATTTTGTAAGTCAAAATATAAAACTCATACATAATATAGGGTATGGCACGTATAATTTATTTAACCCATTGGCTGATAAAGTTTTTTTTGAAATCTTGGTATACTGGAAAAATATCATCCGAATAGAATTGTTTTCGATGATTTTTCGATAAACCAAACTAGTAATTTTCATAGCATAATGAGCATTTTTTTAGAAAATCTAGATGTAAAAATTGAAAAATAATCTTTATTAGTGTTCCTCGGTGTAATAACGAATAACCATGTATTATTATTATATATTTACTCGTCATTGCAACGATACATGTATAATTTTAATCTGGCGTTGATATATTGGGAAAAAATATTGTAATGAGATAAAAATATTATATTTTGATAAAAAAACAAAATTTACTATGCCGTAGTCTTCAAGTTGAATCTGAAATCTTCAGATCTTAAAGTCTGATATGGTCAATTGGCCCAGAAGGGGAAAACTGTTACCTTTTTTTATTATTGCCTTCATTCTCTTCAAACAGCTCTCTTATATAAATGGTTTGAATCTATTTTGACTTCTGAAGTTTTTTCCTTGTATAATTGAATGATAAATTTTAACGGAAAAATGGAGTGAGAGTATTTCTCTTCATCTTATTAACTTAAATTTTAAGTAATACTATTACAAAACGCTGATTCAAAAGATACAGAAGAAGGCCACATACTACATTTTCAGAGTGCACAACTTTATTCTGTATATATTCGTATGTTTAACTGACGGATGGACATGGCAAAAAAATAAATTATAAGTGTGTTTTTTAGTGAATTCATGAAATGAAACGATAATAATATGTTTAAATGTTAGTGTGAACAGTTTAATAATCATTGTGAATTATGCAGAACTGATTGATTATGACAGAAACCACATTAAATCCGTTATCACATTTATCAAAGATATTGTTGTATGGAACAAAATACGGAAATAATAATTCAACACTAAATTACAATGTAAGCAAAGTCCTATCCGCAAATCGAACGCCGGTATTAATTTCTAAAACCATACATTTTCCGATGAAAATTTGCGGTTAGAGAGACTGTATTGAATTTGTCACCCAGTTCAGTTGTCAAAGTGAACCATGTGGTAGCTGAGGTTCAAAATAAACATTTACAGTAGCCTCTACATTAGAGCAAAATGTTGGCTATTATTAAACATTTCGCATAAATGTGGCACATTATTAGTTCAGTGTTTATAGAAGTGGTCTTAAACTATTCCAAATATATTTGCAATTATTTTATTTTTCAAATTTGTTGAAAACATTACGAATTACAAGTTTAAAGTATTCATTTTTTACAATGTCTGCTTTAAAAATAGAGTATATGAGTATATGCCGTGTGACTACGTCAGAACATGTCTTGATGGATTATTTTTCAAGAGAATTGGTTATCAGACACTGGGCATCCAGTCCTGAATTTTCAGATTTTTGTAACCCAGCAGATAGGGAAATTGAACATGTATTTTCCAGATACGAAACACAGTCAAACTCTTGGCTATCGGAAAGACACGCTGTTTAAAATATAGCATAAAAAATACCAAATGAATACATTATGTTAACTATACAAAAACAAAGCAAATACATGGTGTAATTGTAAGCATAATATAATTCAACCACCGCACAATGAAGTTTTACCGATGAAAGTTAAATTAATTTTTGTTCAAGTAAATTTGGATAGTGATAATAAATTTCAATTGGGTTCGATAATAATGGTAAAATAACAATATACGAGTTAACTGATTGATACGATAACCCTTCACTGTAGACAAAACAGACGTATCTTAAAGCTTAATTCAAGCTTGATTATAAAGGGCGTACTTATTAGTTAAATGCTGTGAAATTTACTCACTGCTATCAATCCTCTAAAAGTAAATTAATCAATGTACTTTTCAAATAAGTTGTGTTTGAAGTTGAAATCAGGTTTTAGTAAAGTGTTCGTTTTTTTAAAATACATTGACACGTTCATACGTCCACAAACAATACAGTGCTGTGAAGACGCATTGGCAAATTATTTTTCACAAGAATTATTTATAACAATTAATACAATTGGTCAACCTGATAGGCATCCATTCCTGCATTTTGTTGAATTTTTAAAAGCTGACAAATGGAGAATCCAAACCGCATTCCCCGGATCGCTAGGCGCACAGGTTACCAACCACGCTGCCGGGGAGAATAATGTAATGAAGTTATTGAATAAAAATTTAAGCGAAATTTTTAATATAAAACAAAAGTTTGTCATCACTGTCACTTGTTCATTTTCATAACTTACCAGCGAGTCCACAACATGTTAAAATCGAGATTCAGTTGGCATTACAATATTACTCTAGGATTTTATGATTTTATGTTCGCTAGGAATGCCTTTATGGTTTAAGTATCCCTCCATAAAAGTATGCAGTAGGCAGTCCGTGAAATAATATTTGCTATAACAAAAGGAAAACATGTACTTTGAGAGGAGTGATATAAATTTAGCGAGTCAATAAAACTATCTTTTATGATCTACGTGAATATATTATTTTGGAAATATTCTAAAGACTTTAAACGCAAAATATTAATAAACGGTTTTATTCTGTAGTGTTATGATATTTTTAATTACACTTTTGATTAAGATTATTTTACAATATATTTATAACTCCAGTGGTGTAATTGGGAAGCGTGAGTATTTGTAAATTGCTTGGCATTGAAAGTTGCGGTTTCAAGTCCTATGATTATTTATCGACTGTGTAAAGGAAAAAGGACGTAACTTTTAATTTTCCAAGATAACGTTTATTCGATAGTCAGAATGCATACAACTTAATACACGTTCTATAAAAAGTTTACAACATAAAAATCCCTAATTGATATTTAAACTTAGCTATAAAGTTAAATAAAGGAAAGCCTGTGCAATGAGCGACCAAGAAAAAAAGCTTCTACCAAAACAATTTTCTAAGATACGTGCTATTTGCTACATCTCTAGAGTGGCATATTTTAAATATTATATATCTGTTTATAGATATTTGTATAAAGATTGATTTTTTAATATCCAAGAGAAAGAATATTTAGTATTTATTATTATCCTAAATCAAAAGAACACGGATTTTTTTTTAAATATATGTTTAGTGTCCAAAACTGATCATCTCTTGCAGCAAATTAGCTATTATTATTATGAAAGTTGAATTGAAATTATAGAAAGAAAGAATCAAACAACGCGTAGAAATTGTGAGAAATAATTTTATATTAATGAACATTTTGTGTAGATTATTAGTAACACTTTTTGCTTTAACTGAAATACCTATGAACAAATCTAGTCTAATTTCAGAATAATAATAAAATATGATCATTCAACCACGATAATATAATTTGTAAAAAATATTATATCATATCAAACGTAATCAAAATTATTTAATGTGATACTTGATTTTATACAAATATATTTTATTATCCTTCGTTTTTTTAATACTCTATTTTAAGCGAAGTTTTTATACGGTAATAAAACTATTGCTCAATAAAGTACAAAAATGTGAAATATTTGGGTGATCATATTAAATATATATTCAAAAATTTTGATAGCCACATTCGGGTCATTAGAATCTAATTTATACTGCGGCAACACAACAATTGTCATTTGCTAAATTTAACAAAGTATTGTACACACATACACATAGTTCTTCGTACGCATTTCATTTGACTATTCCGCCCAGTTTATAATAATACAGTAATGGCAGTTTACCATCAATACCACATCAAAACAAGAACGTCAAAATAATCAGCTGACTAATTGTTATTGATATAATTAGTCCAAACAAATGGAATATACCACATTTGACATGGCTTATGATCGACATGAAAATTATTTGAATGTGTATGCACAAACCAAATAACTATATTCAGGATTTTGGATTGTTTTTTCTCATTTATAAAAGAATTGTGTATGTAGTACAACTCCTTATAGGTATAGCAACGAGAAAAAGACACTTTTTGGCGTTTTTTTTAAATAATTCTACTTCCAAATACATTTCAGTAAACAATCATAAAAAAATGTTGATCTATATAAAAAAAATTATATTATTTTGTTAATTATCATTTTAACTATCTGGCATTTTATTATAATTACAACCAAATGTTACATAACGTACATTCATAAAAATAATTGAAATTTTTCATAATTATGAGAATTTAAAAATAATAATTACAGATGTATAAATTGGTACAATAGACATTTATTACTGTAATTGCTCGCAATTTCCAATTGTTTTACGTAATATAAACAAATTATCTTCTTTTTAAATTTATATCATCTTCACACCGTGTAAATACATATGCTTAAATTTCGGAGCGGACATGATAAAAAAATAGAAAAAAGGACATTTGTTTTAAAAGTCCAAAGTAAGATGCGAGTCGACTGATTATTTACTATCATAATTTACATTGACAGTATGAAAGCACTTTGTAGTAAATAGATCGTAAAGGATCAATTATTTTAATGCTTTATAAATAAACTTATAGGTCAACTTTATAAAACGTAAATGATTTAAAAGCAACCATAACACAGCATTAATTTGTTTGTGTAAAGGATGTTGATTATGAAAAACAAAAAAGATAAAATTCATTTTTTCAAAATAGCTTTTAATCGATAATCGTCGTGTACACAATTTAATCCATGTTCTATCAGAAGGATGTAAGCTTAAAATACCGAATTAGTATCTAAATTTAGCTTTTAAGTTTGAAAAGGAGTGGCCTGTAAACTTTGCAAACAGGATGACTTCTACGACTCCAATTTTATTGATTTTTCTTAAATAACTTATTGTTATTATAAATTGTGTAAATATGATACCAGTCTTAGCATTCGTGTACTTCAATGTAGTGGCAATTTAATATCATTAAATGATGTTAAAAATTATTAAATAAACATTTATCTAGGCTACGTCCTTTTTTCTACGGTCGATGTTATACATAAATATATTTATTGTTTTATTCACTATTTCATTGGTTCTATTTATACCGCCTTAAAGCATCGCTTATGTACCCAGTTTGCTATATTATATTACAACAGAGACATAAAAAAAAACGAAACAATCGTTTTTAATATATATTCTGCAGGTAGACAGAATACGAGCTCACCGTGAGAAATGATTCCTGGCAAAAGCTTGGCACAGTGTGCCGACGCCGACGTTCGAAAGCTTCCTTCCTATTGCCGTCAGTTCGGCGTCGCGTCGCCCGGTGAGGAGCCTCTCGTTGGAGACGCCGTGCATTAAGCACAGAGAGACACTTTGCAATACAATATGAAACAAAGCGCATTATACGACAATTAAAACAAGGTTTATTGTATATATATTTTTGACGGCTCGTAAAAAATGTCGTCTTACTGTTTATTTTAATTGTATTCTGTAAGTAGTAGTTGATTAAAAAGGTTTTTACCGGCTTTCTTCAAATACACCTATAAGTCATGTGTCTGTTGGTACTGTATATTCAGTGCAATATATTGTATATATTAATAAAATATTTAATTTGTTATTTTTAGATTTGACATGATTATCAATTGTCAGCCAATTGTTTTGCCCATTCAACTCTACATCTTTGAATTTTTAAAATAGTTATTTGAATGTAAGATTCAAGCCCATAGCTTCCACCAACAGGAAGTTGAAATATTCGTGGAAAAAAAACTCTCAGAAGAAGCTTCCACATTATGAGATTAAGACATTTATTTTTAAAAAATCTCCACAGTAGCGCAGTTGGTAGCGTGCTTGAGTAAAAATCCGGGGAATGCGGATTCGATTCCCCATCTATGGGCCTTTAAAAATCGAAAAATGTAACGCTACATGCCTATTGGGTTGAGCAATTGTCTGACAAACAATTCTCGTGAAAAATAATCTGACAAGACGTCTTCATATTGCGGAGATCCATATACTCCACTTTCAGAGAGGATATCTTCACACTGTGTAGATTCATTTGCTCCACATTTGGAGCGAAAATGGTATAAAAATACTGTTATTTAATATATATGTATTTCAAAGCAGTCAAACTTGCAGTATTGGATGTTCAATTCATTGAGCGACAATTTGACAGTAAATTCTTTTAAAAAACAATTCAGATAAATGAATCCGTAAAAAAATATAGACGAACTTTTATACTGATATTAATCAACATAAAAGTATATTTGTTTTAAGTTTACTTTGATATAATAATATACTTCTTTTCAAGCCGTATGATACCTTTAAAAATATGTCTTCCCACGCCATTTAATTCAATCATTTAAGTGCATATTTTTATTGAGAACTATTATTTTGATAATAATATTATAATCAACATAAATATAGACAATCTGTGGATTTGTATATCCACGTAATATTAAACTATTTCAGATTCTACGCTTCAACTAATTTAACAGAATTACACGCTTTAATCACTTTGAGAGTATATTTGTATGGTGAGCAAAGCGAATGGCGCCACATAGTTAGTATTAGCGACAAAAGGCATCCGACTGCGATTAAAACGTGTTTTATTGCTTGCTCTTAACAAAATACATTCGGCCTGCTTTGCAAATAGGAACAAATTAAAAACAAACAACCATACTTCTTCTTTGTAACTTTCAACACAGTTCAAAAACAAAGAGAATACACAATATCAGGTGTGCTACATACAATTTTATATAATTCTAGAAAAAAATATTTTATAACATTCACATAATATTATTCATTGTTTATGTAACAATAATATATTCTTCAACAATTAAATACCATACAAAGATACCTTACTTTGGCTTTTGTAAAATAACGTAACTACTGTATTACGTCATGCGGTAATTTTTCACTATTATAGTGAAATGGTTAACAACTAAATTGAGTGTGACAGAGTCTTAAAGATTGAAATTATTACCAGATATCTGAAGGAATGATTACACATGTGTATTGTATTTTTTCAATGTATTCACTCGAAATATAGACAAAAATATCGAGGATGAAATGATATATAGACATATTTTTTGTCTTAAATTAATATTTAGTTATTTTTTTTAACTTATTAGACATCCAGTCGTGAATATTTGAATTTTTAAAAATGTAGGCAACGAATCTCGGACGTAAACTTGTCCAATGGGGAATTTTTTTACCATTAAATTAATTTTAAATATTTGTGTATTTTACTTAAGACGCATTTATGATTAAAAGAAATGCTTCAACTTAAATCAGGTCTGATTGATACATTTACATTTGGTTAATTTTAATAGTGATCACAATTTACAAACTAAATTTCATTTTACTACACTAGCATATTGAAAATCTAGATTAAAATTAAATACCTTAAATAAATATTTACAAATCGTGCTTAAATCGAATAAAAATAAAAGTCATTCTCATGGTATCCAAATTTACTTAAAAAGAAAACGAAATCGAAAAAAACTCTCAGCATAATTTAGTATCTTTCCATTTTCCATATTGAAAATACATGACTTGTAAACATGTACATATTCGTAACTCGCAAATGTCACTCATATTAGCAGACGGCTGGAAAATAGAAGTTTTCCACTTCCATACATAAAAAGCACGTAAGTTCGTATTACGAGAATAAACATTCGAACAGATACTTACCCCAGTTTGTTCAATTTTCAACCAGACTCGATATTTTTAGGAGAAACGAAAAACATATGCGAAAAATCGAATTATTACAACGAATAAAATATAAAACACTGCTCTAGAAAACGAATTTTATAACGTCAGAGATTTTTTATTTTATCTTTTGAATTTATTTTATTCTTAACCATAAATTACGCATTTCATGTTGTTAGAATTACAATATCAATTAAGTATTAAATTCATTAATTTGAATCAATTCTCATTTCTCATATCTGTGTCCACGTTAGCCGGGAGATTATCGTGCGGGTCTTGCAATCGAGGAATGAGAATGGAATCGAGGATTCATACATTTTCTGGATTTTTAAAAATCTAAAAATGAACGATTGGATGGCATTGGGTTGAGCAATTGCCAACCGATTTTCGTGAAGTAAAATCTGTCACGACATGGCTTCATATTAAGGAGATCTACGATAAACGATACTATCTACGATATACAACATCTTTGTGGAGGAAATCATTACACTGTGTCATTCCATATGCTCCACTATCAGAGCGGATATGGTAGAACAATTTAAAAAAAAACAACATGATAAAATGAAGAGAATGAAATTAATGTCTACCAAATTCATAAACATAAAAAATTTTAAAAGTATAAATTAAAAATCTCAAATTATTTACAAATCCCTCTCGTCTTCAAATAAAATACATAATTTATGAGTAGAATACCAATATCTGATTTCAAACTTTATTAAACATGTTACTCATAATTATCTCATCAAAGATATCAAATAAGATGAAACAAAATATTGCAGAAAATATTTATTTTTAGCTCATATCTCTAGCGTAAAATGAGAACACTAAAATCCTCATTATCTATCTTAAATCTTGAAATACATGTCTAGTTTAATTTCAATTTGCTACCCAAAACAAATACCAAACTACAATATGTAAATCTTCTGATAAATCGTATTTTTTATTTACGATTTACTAGCATTAAAAAAATTATATTTTGCAAGTGATTATTTTCTAGATTCTTTTAATAAAAAAAATATTATATACATAATCCTTGAATTAAAGTTAT
This sequence comes from Rhyacophila evoluta, assembly GCA_022683975.1. NCBI lineage: Eukaryota > Metazoa > Arthropoda > Insecta > Trichoptera > Rhyacophilidae > Rhyacophila > Rhyacophila evoluta. Next base: position 12,168 of record JAGVSQ010004432.1, read on the forward strand.
ATTTGATTTTACTTTTCGTAATTTATTTATATAAATAAAATAATGTCGCTAGCGTATAATATATTTCAGTAAAAAATAATAAATTTATCGTTTTATAACTCCACCAGCTTGGATAAGAACCTTTCAAAAAAAAAACCCCTGGTATGTACGCAATGGGGATAAATGTAAATAATAAAATAGCTTCTGACATCGCAAAAAAGATACAGTCGCTTTGATTTGGCTTACACCCCGACACTCCTCTCGGCTGACGGAGGGTTAAGAATCGCATTTATGACATTTGTTATATTCTAAAAAAAATGGAAAGCGAAAAATCAACTTAAAAAAATTATTTTGACAGTTTGAGTGACTCCTACATTGAATCAGCTATGCTTACTCTTAATATGATTTATTTTTTCCTATAAACGTTTAACATTACGTACCTTTTCCGTAAATAATGGACTTTAATAAATTGAGTATTATTTGTTTTTATATTTATAGATGCCAACATCAAAGCTGTATCATTTTTCCATTATTTATAATTAATGAAAAAAAGTAAGCGAAGAAAAATACGCATCCTGCTAGTGTCAATACTAATATGAAGACTATGTTTAGTCTTAATAATAAACATACTTATTTATAACAGAGTGAGGTGTGATGTGTGTAGTTTTATAAATGTATGGAATAGTCAGTCTCTCAGTTGATATTTAAGTTTTAAACTTATTCCAATTCGCCAAAGTTTAAACTATAACATTTTGAATAAAATTACCATATACCGTATATTTCAATGTTGTAATTCTGTTTTCAATATTATTGATATTCATTTTTCTACTGGTTGACATGCTATATACTTCTTCTATACAAAAAAATACTAGTCTAAATCTCTTCTTTGAATTTTGCCATAATCCAAAAAGTTTACATTGAAAATATGATTATAAAAATAACATAAACATTTTGACTAACATTCTATAGGTTTTAAGTAATGGAATACATCTACAAAAAAAGTCACAAATCATCTAGTTGTATTTATATTGCCTTAAAAACGATAATCATTGTATGTCTTATACATACTTTTAAATTATAATGAAAATACTTATTATTTTACAAAACATAGTATTCATTTTATCACTTTTTAAATATTTCAAACATTTGGAATATTATGAAAATCTCAATGGGAAAGCTTAAAACACAGGTAAACATTAAGTTTGCAGTATAAAGCGATTAGCTGAATTCGGAGCTTTTAGAGCAACATCCCATATAAAGGATTAACACATTTTATTACGTGCGTATCCCATAGAAAATAATGTTAAAATTCACCTCTTAATGACAATCATTCCGTAATATCAGTTTCACGCATCAATGTGTATTTTGTGGAATCAATTCACTTAAAAGCAAAACATTTAAATTTGTTCCTTAAGTCATAATATGTAATATTGAGATTAAAAATCTTATGAATTAGATAAACGAGTTTTTTCTTGGTGTCATCAAGTAAATTTGTTTGGATCCATATAATACAAAAACAAACTTTCGTTCGAATTCGTTTTTCATTAAAAAGTGGGCAAGTTTTAGTGTGGGAGTTTTCTGGTTCGAATTGCATCTACTTAGGTATTTTTCAAAATGAAAAAAAAATCAGCATCATTTTCCGAATGACTTTAGCAATTGCCTGAGTACACATTTTTATGAGTTCTCAGATTTTCAAGATTTATTTGCTCAGTTTTTAGAAAGAAGAACTCATATGCAATTTTCAAAATAAGACGATACCTTTTTCACAAAAATACGTATTTAGTAAATGGTATCCATCGACGTAAATTGATTATGATAATAAGTAATTGTCTCTACGGTAGCGTAGTTGGTAGCGTGCGCGCCTAGTAATTCGATTTTCCATGTGTCGGATTTTTAAAAATCCAAAAAATGCAGGCCTGGCTGCCCATTGGGTTGAGTTATTGTCTGGCAAACGATTCCCATGAAAAATGATCTGTTAAGACGTCTTCACATTGCGGACATCCATATACTCCTCTTTCGGAGTGGATATCTTCACACTGTGTAGATCCATATGCTCCATGTTGGGAGCAAACATGGTATATAAAAAAAATTGATATTGGTATCAAGGTTTGCATTTTTTATATTTTTTTTGAATTCATTGTATGTAGTAATTGACCTTGCATTCTCTGCTTTATTAAGGGAATTAAGTTAAGCAATTGTTCGACATGCAATGTTCGTGTAAAATAATTTATCTGGATATATATTCAGATTGCGGAGCGAACTTTGTCGCACTTTTAGTTGCATATGCTCCAATGTCAGAGTGGAAATGGTATAAAAATATGTTATATTGTAATGAATTGTGCATGGAGTATTTTTTTTCAAATAAATCAATCAACATGATATTGAATGAACGAAATAAAAAAAATTATCTCGAAAATTTCCCATCTATTTCTTTTATAACTAGAAATATTTCCAACTAGAAATCGAATTGAATTAATTATTTGAAATCGGAAGCTACAGCTTATTTCAACTAATGATGTCAAAAAATTTTATTCTAGGAATAAGAAGTTAAACGTAGGAAATTGGTTTTCATATAAATCGTTATCGAAGAAATTCGATAAGGCAACCATATTAAATCTAGACGCTGTTGCTAATGACCTGCTTGAAATAAACTTGCGTACCTAACACACGGAGCCTATACTTTTAAGCTTATAAAAAGCATAAGAAAGAAGAACTTTTCATCTGAATAAAAAAGCTAGATCACTTGTCAAAAATGATTGTCAATAATTTCTCAATTCTTGTGTTGATTTTTTAAATCAATTAATTGTGCTATTATAAATATGCAGGTGATATAAAATAGTATTATCTTTTATGGGACAAAGTTCAATTTTTTATCAAGGAATAAATTCATAAAGTTTACTCTTGTGTCCTTTTTTAATTATTGAGGTCCTTAATTCTAATACCTTATTCTCTGCTTTCCTGGCAAATGATTTGAATTTTAGCTTTTTGTTCTTGTGTTGTTAATTTACTAAGCTCTACTTCAAAACTTGGACTTTGAGAGCTTTATAGAAGAATGTGGTTTCGATGTTTTTGTATAACTTCGTAAACACAGTTTTGAATTTAAAGCCTTATGAGTTGTATTTGGTTAATAATTGGTTATTTGTATAGATTTTGAGTGAGTTTATTAAGGAACTGATTTGTAAATGCATTTAAAAAGTTATTTGATGAAAATAAATACTTTTTAAATATTTTCTTAGATGAAAATAGCATTTTTCATTTAAAATACCTACATTAATATAGAATTTATAAAAGCAATATTAAAAGAGAATTATATGAGTAAAATTTAACTCTATAATTATATCTGCACTGTAATAAATGGAAACCTCTATAAAATGTATTGTCTTCAGACAACAGTTTTTAAACGTTTTCAACTATTATTTTTTTTAAATATAATGAAGTAAATAATTTATTTCAATTGCATAGTTTTATACTTTACTTAAAAATAATAGTAAAAACCAGTATACAAAGTTTGTCATTTTGACAGTTGTTGGTATAAATGTTTATTATATTTAATAACTACCTTCTCTACAGTATTTTTTTTTTTAATCAAATAAAAGTTTCAACAAAAAATAATTAAATAACTTGTTACAAGTGGGTACAGATGTACATTATAATGTATTTAAATCGGACTTAAATAATATTAGATATTTTGCATGAATTGATTTTTTTCATTCAATCTCAGTATAACAGAAGTTTTTTCCATCATTATAAAATAATATCATCACACTTCTAATGTATATAATAATGACCCATCCTCAAAGCTCTGTATACGACTAAGCTTTTTAATGTATCAAAATTTAACATGATTGTAAGGTTATTTTAGATCTCTTTTTCGTTAGGTAAGCTTAGAATTAACATGTATATATGTTGCGCAAAACGCAATTAAATAGTGTAATGTATTCATACGTATTAATAAAAATGTTTTTTTTTATTAGATAAACATCAAATTTATAGTGTTACATAAGATAAAACTCAGCATTTTGTTCAGATAATAATGATAGTATACAAATATATAAATCACGGCGAAGAGACAGTTATATTTGAAGATTCTTGGCGCAGCTTCTGAAAGATACAATAACATGAAGGCATAAACATTAAGTACCGCCATAGAGAGCATTGACTTGGTCTAGTTGGTTGTTTTTCAGAAGCCTACTTTGCAAAAAGAACAGAAATAATAATGTAACAAAAAATGTACAGAGCCTCCGAGCCAAATGGAACTAGAAGAATAAGCGATAAAAGTATCGTATAACTCCGTAAATAAAATCTCTACAGATTTATCGTTATTAATACATCCTACTATGTGTTACTGAAAGATTTACTATAATAAAACTGATGAACTGAATCTAATTCTAAGACCATTTCTGATTATCACGCTATTGCTTGGTGCTATTGTCTCTAATTAGAAAACTTTTAACATTATAAAATGAAGTACAATTCCTATTTAGCATAAGTCGACTTTACTTCAAATTTGAGCGCATTCTATAGGCTACTTCACAATAACAAGTCAACCAGCTCTCAGCGGCCATAGAATCATATGGAAAGTAGATTTTAAATTACGATAAAAACGACCATAAATCCAACCAAATAAATGTGATAATATTTTTTTTTACACCATGTTTGCTCCCAAAGTAGAGCATATCGATCTATACAGCGTAAAGATGTCTACTCCGAGTGGAGTACATGGATATCCGCAATGTGAAAAACGTCTTGACAGATTATTTTTCACGAGAATCGTTTGTTAGATAATTGATTAACCCACTGGGCATCCGGTCCTGCATTTTTAGATTATTAAAAGCCGATAGATGGAGAATTGTACCCGCATTCCCTGGATCGTTAGGCGCGCACGCTACTAACTACGCTAACCGGGGAGATATAAGATATACAAGTTATAAGAATAAACATTTTACTACAGGGGATTACTCGTATAATTGACTCATATAATACAAAGAGAATATTCTAATTATAATACGTATCGAAGAAAAATCAATACTATTACTGATTTTTGTTAACATATCTTTATATTCAAAAACAAATATTTGATATCAGCATGTATATATTTTGACTTCATTGTACTGTAAGATATGTTAAAGGATGTTGAACCAATATGAACTGGAATTTTACATTTACCACCACTGGTCCGAGCGCTTTTTGATTTCGTAAGTCACAGTTTTAAATTATGTCACTGCATAGCAATGCTATTATTAAGCCGTATCATAATATATATACTAACACAATAATGTATTTTTAGGTCAATGAGTATCTTTTCCAAATCTGTCAGACCAATATATTTGTTAAGAAGACTAAACATAGTAAAAATCAATAAATAACGTTGAGTTTTTAGCCAAATATTTATTATTCTTCTTCTCCCATGTTTCTTCTTTAAGTGAAGCATATGGACACCACGTGCCACTTTCATGAATCTCTATCACTCGCCAGTATTCTTTCGCCGTCCCAGGTTGTACCTGCATCCTGTAACTCTGCCGAATACATTCTACAGATAGTATTTAGCAACCTTCCCGGACGCCGACGACCGGTAAGCTTAAAAAATAAACAGGTCTGGTTCAGAATTTTTTGAGGCATCCGCAATATGTGGCTAAGCGAAGTGGAGCATCGCAGCTTCACTTTATCAGTGATAAGTGGCTGTACAGTCCGTTCTCTTATCTTCTCATTTCGAACAGAGTCATACCACCGTATGCCCAGAACGCGGCATCTGTTCTCAATGCTCATAGTACGGTTGTTTTGGGCCTTTGTTGGGTGCCACATTTCACAACCGTAAAGCAGCACTGACAGGATATTTGCTATTTTGAAATAAACTTTAAAATGAATTTTTTAAGACAACCTTAAAGTTGTTTTTTAAGTAAACATTAAAACGGCCATCAAGAGGTGACCTTAAAAAAATCTTCAGAAGTGACTTTCAAACATTGTAGTTTTTTTCAGTGACATCATGTAAATTAATTTAAAACCATTGTTACTGAAAAAATTACAATGGTAATTTCTAAAAAAATATTCTAGGAAAATAAAAAATCACTTAGCACATTTTTGAACCAGGCCATCGACATAAATATATATAGATAAATTACAATAATAACATTATTTCTGTATTTGTAATAGATTTGACATACAGTTGACACAGTATGGAAGTAGTTCTAACCAAAGCGTATGAATAAATGACTACATGTCATGTCCGTTCTGTGTAAATCAAGCATGAAAATTGATGTCTCAATAAATATTGTTCGGAAAACATTTTTCTTACATTATCATTTTATGACAATGTTTTTATTAGTAGTCGATTTTATGTGACTAAAACATTTTGTATTGCTTAACTCTGTTATCTTTGGAACATTTCCATTTCTTTTACAATTTTACTGATAAATGTGAAATGTAAACGACCTTAAATGCGCAGAAAGAGGTCAAGGATTTTTTTCTATCTTGTATTCAGTCTTCCCGTTAGCCAAGAGGTTAGCGTGCGCACTTGAGAACCGGATATTACGGGTTAGATTGTAATATTTAAAAAGTTTTAAAAAAAATTAAAGATGCAATACTAGATACTCGATGAGTTGAATAATTGGCTCACAATCAATCTTTGTGAAAAAGAAATCTGTCTTGATTGATAATACAAAAATCCATTTAGTATATCCATTTTTGAAGTAGAAATCTTCACATCGTTGAAATTTGTATGCTTCACTTTCGGAGAAAATACAGAATAATCAAAATTAACAATACTATATGCTAAAAATAAAATAAAAATGTTTGGGTTTTAACAATATAAAAATTTAAATTGACTGGTAGTTTTTCCAAACTACTAATCTTATAAAAATATATGTCTTACATTAAGTATACAACTACGAGCATAAGTCTGCTATTTAATATTATTTAACTCTACATTAACATTTTTTTATAATGACTGCTCCGAACGTAAAGCATATATGAATGTAGTTAAGCAGAAGATAATCTATGGCGTGGACATCTTCTGCTTATTAAAATATTGATCGTTATATGCTTGGATTTTTATTAATATTATATTAGTTTTTTCCCATAAAGCCTTTAAATTGATTATATTTAATGTATTTTTGTTTATAAATAAAACAAAATATTAATACAATACAGTACAACAAGATATTTTATGGACATTCATTGAAAAAATATTTCAAAGTAGCACTATGATAATTATTATAATTTAGAATTTTTTTTATTTTTTTATATGTTCGCTCCCAACGTGGAGCATATGGATCTACACATTGTGAAGATATCCACT
>JAGVSQ010004433.1:0-19440 GCA_022683975.1 Rhyacophila evoluta
GTTTACCAGTTTTAAATAATTCAGAATTTAAAATCAATTTCCATCAAGCACCATAGTCGAAAATATTAATTAGTATATATTGCATTATTCTGTATCCATTTTCTTTGCTATAAATGTTATATAAAAATGAAAGCCATAAAGAATTAAGATTAACTAAATTTGGCCGTCTCCTTCGATTGGTTGAAAAAAGATTTTTAAATTAATAAACGTAGAATTTGGGATAAATACAGTATTTTTATTTGATCGAAAGCGATATTATATTTAAAATACATTACATACAATTTATGCGAAGCCGTCTTATCTTTTCCTTCAAATATCGTACCTTTTTTTTACCCACAACAAAGAGAGTCAATATATTGGCGTAATATTATATAAATACTAATACAAAGTTCTACGTCGATCTTAAAGAAAATATTTAACCAGATCTTTGAGCGAAAAAACCGACTTAAATATCATATATCGATGTATAATTTATTAAATGTTTAATTAAATCAATTTAGGAATACTATTACATATTTAATTTTTTTTTCGTGATATTAACATGGTAGATATTTAATTTTACGAGCTACGCGTACTGACAGATTAGTATTATAATTATTTTTGTTACTGCCTCTATAACTAATGTTAATAAAATGCGTAATGATGCATAAGGCAATACACAAATATTAACATTTTAAATACTGCACTTCGGATGTAAATATTAATAAAAAATCATAAGGTTTTACTATTTAAAACAGAGCACAATATTATTAAATATGTGTATGTATATATGTCACAAATATATTATTTAATAAAACAGCGCCCAATAGCGACGTGAAATTTTTACATGGTATTTTGACTGTTATTTATAGGCAAAATGTTTTACTTTCAAATTTTAACATCAAAAACAATGAATAAAATTCGTTTGAATATATACGTGTGAATCTATCAAGGGAAAGCCGTCTAATAACGCTAGTATTTTTATAACAACTGAAACACTTATGCATTCTTAGAATTTTATTTTTTCCTACTCAAGAAATAAATAAACTCGCTACTGCCCGAAGCTTTTTAATTGTATTGAAAGCTACCTTGTTCCGTTTAAATTCTAGAGCGTGCGAGTTAAGCTTAGCGAGTAAACAGTTTGTCGAAATGCTAAAATCGTATCAATTATCGCTCTTTTAGATGCTTGATTCATTCATTCAAAGACATTTAGGGCAAACAAAATATACGTATATATCACCATTGAAGAGATTAGCAGATTACTTTGATGTGAACGCGTAGAGTTTAGAAACATAACTGATTAAACTGGAGGCCTTTGAGAATGTCTTTATCGATAGCTTTGTTATTTTACTTAATGATCTTTAAAGGCAAAATTACCGAAAATTAACATTTATCTTTCTCGATTCTAAGAAGACTTTGATTAAATTGAATTATAATACGTTCTGTGTTACGGTTAACTGTGAATATATTGTAATCAATTACCTAGATATGTCATATTTTTTTGAGTATTGCTATGTATTCAAAAATGTCTTGTAGTCAATATTTAAAACTAATGATAGCTAATTTAAACAGACATGAAAGTAATTTTTACGTATCCCAGCCATTATGTCAGTTACGCTATGTCCAGAGATGTTAAGTATTTTTTTTTTTTTTTAATGCTAAAATATAAACAGAACACTTCTCTCATATAACCGATTTTAGCAAAAAATAATAAAAAATACTTCCTTTTTATAAGATTTTATTTATTAAAATCTATATTTTTTGTGTACACAATGACAATTTCTGTGTATTATAATATGCAAAATTTGTAGTTATACGTGTCGCGTAATGTCCAAATGGAATGTCAGTCATTTTAAAAACATTGTATAAGTTAAAAAATATTTCATTTATGTAAACGCAAAAAATGCAGCTGGCAACAAAATTTTTGTATGGAAATCCAGTTTTAATGTTATGGTATATTGAAAAATTTATATGGATTCAATATTGTATTTTTGCAAATATATCAAGACTAGCAGATAGTCGGGTCTATTCCGCATAAATAGGTGCGTTAAATTTGGATAATATTGAATATATTGATCACCGTGTGGCGCATTTATTTTTATATGGCTTAGTGATTATTGGCCATTAAGTATAGAGCATCAATGTATTGTAGATAGTGTTTCATGTAAGAAGAAGAGAAATTTTTGTTCTGAAAATAACTTACAGTGACGTATGATGGATAATAAAAACAAACCAATTTAAGCTAATAGATAAAATATCCGCGCAAACTACATTGAAATAACAACTGAAAAATAGAATTTTGTTTATGTTATAAAAAAGATTTTTTGCAATATGCGATTGTTATTGTTCACTATATAAATCAAACGTTAACGGCCCGTGACGTCAAAATTGTTCAAAACCTGGCAATCTGAGCTGGTTTAATTTTCGCAAAGTAGCCTCCTCAGGACAGTATTAAAATTAATGAGGCTTTCATTTAACCTTGTAATAATAGTAGTTCCCCGCGTGAGCCGGCTACGCTTGTAAATTCTGTGGCAGTAAACAAAATTTCAATGTTTATGATTGTTATTTATGATCGTGTATCTACGCATGCGATTATAATCTGTTTTTTAAAAAGTTCATTTTATTGTCTGGGGCACGCAAAAAATGAAAGCTTTTAACCAATTTCATCCCTGCCGATTATAATTGATTTCGAATACAGCATAGTAATTTTTTGTTTTCATAAAATTACGTTACTAAGTTGATTACAATGTTTATTTTGTTATTGATATTTTAAATTAAACTGATTTGATGACAATTAAAATGATGAAATGGTTTAATAAGCCACTGTTACAATGGAAAATGGAAGATTTTTTGTACAATAACTATTAATTAAATTATTTGTGATTTTATTTTATAATAAAAATTGGTTTTTCTAGATTTCAAAAAATATACTATAGGTAATATTATTTTCGTAGTAGAAAAATAATAAGTTTAATATAGACGTGTCTTTGTTACAAAATTAACTACAAATTTAAAATAATTTACAATCTATTTTCTCATTAAATTGGGACATTAACAACAAAGCACACCTTTTTCCAAGTGAAAAGATAAGCTGAGAGCAAATATTTGCCGAGATTTCTAATTATCGGAAAAATTCAGCGCACTTCCTTATTTACTTTACTCATTATTATTCTGAAGTCTTTTTAATGGAAACATCTGTTTGCCTGGGAGAACTCGAAGAAAAAATATACCGCTTTATACACGAAACGTGATAAATGGGAGTTGAATTTAAAATATGTTTTTGGCCTAGAAATAAATGTCTTTTTCTGCCAGTCATAGGTATTTAGGTAGACAGGTAGACAGTATTTAGGTCTACTAGAAACGATTTATATTATGGCTATTATTTAATATTTAAGTTCTGCCTGCTGAATTAAATTCTTTTATTATTAATGTTAGTATAAACGATATTAAATTAAAGAGATAATTTACTGTCGAAATCTTGAAACAAAAAAAATCTTGGATATAAAATATAATATACATTCACAATATTATAATGTATCAACCGATTAAAGTCACACTATACATTCCGTAAAATCGTAGCTTTACTCTTCCTTTTTTATTTTTAACGGGTTTTTATTTGAAGAACACATTGATTACTTAAACATAATGAATAAAATGTTACTAGAGAAGAAATTCTTTAATGAGTACGGTACTCTACGTTTTTTTTTATATTTCAGGAAAAAGTGTTTTATGGAGATATGCCTGCCTGCATTTGTATTACTGTCATGATATTTCTTTGGATTTTGTTTTTTTATTTTATCGTCTCAGCTATAAATTATTATTATATATATATTTAAACAATAATACATGGTTAAACACTGTAATTACTTTAAATAACGTTACAACAAGAATTATGATAAATACAACAGAAGATATTACAGAACTCGTAAATGTAATTTCTGAATAAACATAATATAATCCTTATAATGTTGATTTCTAGAGAAAAACAATAGAGGGTGACTGATTTCAACTTTAATGTTTTAAATCAAGATTTATTTTATGCACATTCTACTAAAATATAAAAAAAATAAAGCAATCTCGCCATTTACGTTACAAAACGCTTACTTTATGCTTATCTTGACAATATAGAGCATTTGGATTTAAAAAAAATGTTTAAGTGCTTAAGTTTTTTTTAAATTTTAAAACATACTTGAAAATAAGGTGTCGGCTTAGGTATTTGTTAAAAAAATGGCAGTTATAATAAAATGCTTAAAAGTGTTACCCTCAAACAATTTAATTTATTGCTATGGGATTTTTTTTGAAAAATAAATTCCTCTTCTTATGCGTCGCCTCATATTTCGCTTTTTGTTTTCATTCAATTTATTTCTCATATTTTCTCGGCGCTTAAAAAATCCCGGCAATTTTATTATTGTTTTTATTCGCGTGGAGAAATAATATGGCGTCCATGCGCATTTCCATCCGCGGCATCTATATGCAACAGGAATGAAACGAATCTGAAAAGAAATGTGCAGCTATTTCTGCTCCAGCCGCGGGCTGATTCTTTGCTTTCAAATTGAAACGAAGGAGGCCAGGTGAGAGCGAAATGGAATAAGGTTATACTCACTTTTACATACATTTCTAATCATAATGCTATAAGATGTATTATTGAATAACGTACTTAGGAAGATATCATATTTTTCAAACATTAGAATTTAAAATTATTACTGTTTTAGTACCAAATTTAAATATTAGTTCTTTATCAACTTACAACAAGAAGCTGATAGACTTTTGTTGTACAATTATTTGTTCCAATATAAATCTGATCAATAATGCATATTAAACAACTGATGATTCTTTTAAAATAAAATATATGTGTACTAGGCTTATATTATATAATGTATCAATTTAAATCGAGTAAAAATGATGCGTCATTTACTTGTAATTTCAAACAGTTTTCATGGATAATTTTTTTTTTTGTAACCCGATGAAATTTTTTATGTATAATGCAGATAAAAGTATATTTAATAGAAAACTTCTTTGGAAAAAATATGTTTCTAGTTTATCAGCTGCTACACAAGAACGATGAGTTTCTGTTCTAATTTTTAATAACTTTTATCTGTAAGAATCTACATTATCTTTATAGAATAAAATTATTCTTAGTTATGTAAATTATATATAAATTTAACGTTTTTAAAGTTCCTTTAGCTATTTTAATAATATTATGTCACAGGTATGAATGGAGACAGGATAGAAGTTTGGTATTTTGCTACCTGCATAAATCATTTTTATTACGTTTCCGCCTAAAAACGTGGAAATAAAACGCTCAGCAAATAACTGTTTACTTTTGAGAACGGAGAAATTTTACTATGATTTTATTATTTGCGTCGGCCTTTTAATTAAATTATTCAAACAATGGACGTTACCATTCCAACAAACATCACTATTCATTGAAGTAAAATTACTAAAAGTCTTGAATTTACTGGTGTCGTAAAACAAATTTTATTGATTATTATTTTAATAAAATCTTGCTGAAAGGATATTTTCTTGTTTATGTTAAACAATTATTATAAATAAAAGGCAAGCATTTTGTTGTTGTGAAATAAAGTTATATTCTTTTGATGAAACTGTCGTGGATTAAAGAATTGACTGCAAAAATATGACCCATTATATTTGTAATCAAACAGAAATACGTACTACTTTATAAATTTTTGTTTAAAAACATTTTGCTCTTATGTATTAGGCGATTAAAAAATGGTTTTGAAAGTTCAATGATTTTTTTTGTGATTGATTTTTTATTTTTAATATAAAGCTAAGAGATATCGTATAATCTTTAATACTTTTAAAAGTATTTTCCTTTAATGTACACCTACACCAGCTACAATTTTCTGTTTATCCTATAATTATTTAGACGTTGCGTTTTATGTGGAGGTAATTTTAAATTACAGGTTTTATGGGAAATGTTTCGTTTCCTGCCGGTGAAACTTACTTCAAAGCAAAAAAAAAAAACGAAACCATAAATCCAAACCAATTGCCGTTACACGCAGGTGAGATGGACACCGGATATCCGAAAGCAAAGAACCGTATATATTATTTTTCAAAATGCTACCATGATTTTAAAACTTAATTCCAACACAAAATGTCGGAAGTCAGTAGTAATTTAAAGAAAATTACCCCATTTTTACGTTAATAAATCGTTTTCCTGTTTAAGTAAATCGATTGTTACATTTAAAGGAAAGAAAGAAAATTTGCATTAATAAAAAAATTAAAAAAAAATTATTTTATTTAAAAATTTGAGAGATTTAAAATAAATTTTCATTAAAAATTAAGTATATAATAATTTCAAACTAAAATTCGCTCATCGTTAATTATTACAAAATTATCTTCCCAATTATTTTTCATACGCCTAAGCCTAATAGTGGTATAAGTAAGCTATTACTCTTACTCGAGAATCCATTGTGTAATTTTAGTATCTTGCTTCACATTTGATAATTTTAAATGCGCATATTCCTCGGTTTACACCCAACTTAATTTTATAAGATTGCATTTAACACAGTTCATGAAATAGCGGAATAAAAAAATATATTTAATGTAAATACTTTAACTGCGCACAAATTATAACAATTTAACTCGCTTTAATTGGCAACCCTAGAATTGAATTTAAAAAGGAGTAAGAAATCGTTGGTCACTATTACAATTTTTGATTACTAGTCTCATATCTTTTTATTTTTGTGTCATCGAGTATTGAAGTAAAACGTTATTGTCTTTGTGTGCTAATTGATAGGCAACCAAGTTATCTTCAAGCTGTACAACATCAAAATATGCATGCAGCCGTAAAGTAAAATGATAATGACGACCTTTAAAACATTGTACATCACATGAACTTTCAAGTATCTATTAAAAAATATATGAAAATATATCGTGTAGTAATGAATAGATACTCAGAAAATTTTGTGTTTTTCGTTGTAAATAATTAACTTTTATTTTGCGTTAAATTGAATTAACTTTATTAAATGTATGACAAACTAAATAATGCATGTGTTGGTTTGTTTTCAATTAAAACGTTTTTACACGGTATTTTGACTAACCCATTTCCAATATAAATTATTTGGAGGTAGGTATACTTCATTGGTGTAAAGTTTTCATCAAAAATATTATGTGAATAAATCTTTTTAAATTAATTTCTTTAATTATTTATTATGTAATCTATATTTCATAATTTTACTTTGATATGTGTATGAGTATTTAATAAAAATGTAATTCACTCTACTGGTTAACGATTTAAGCTCTAGTGTTGTAGTTGAAAGCTAAAAACACAAAAAAACATTGTTTTGTAAATTATTGGCTGTCTGTAACAAAGAATGAGGGTGAATTGGGTCTAAATAATGCATTACAATCAATTCTGGTTTTAAGGGTATTTCACCTAACTACTATTGTAAGTATTATTACGGGACGGTCGTGCAGGAACTTTATCTGATCTCTCTCATAGTTATACAAAGGGGCCAAATCACTTCCTAAATGCCTTTCTGTAATTCGTATCGATTGGTTGAGACTTTAGTTAATCTGTGGTTACAATAATCAGTGAAAGTAATAAACTTAACTGTTATAAAAGACAGATAAATACCGAGAGTATAAATATATATATTATTATATAGAAGAATTGTTATAGAATTAAATATATAATAATGTATTATCAAATACTTATAAGTAATAATAGTATCGAACTGTAAAGTAAAAAAATAAAAAGAAAACTTATATGAGACATATAATTAAATATGTTCCTTAATTATTAAGCTGTTAAATACCAAAATTAGCCACATTAAAAAAAACGTCAATATATCTGTTTCGAATTGTTTGGTATGTAGTTGGTTTGCAAAATTAGACGCTGTTACATGTTGCTTCAATGAATCGTTAATTATATAGTATATTTTTAATTAAATCTTGTTAATATTATAATAATTAACATCTGATGAATTTTTATACTATATTTTTAATTAATTGTTAATAATTTAAAAATTTAGATTGTTTATACAACCAATTGTATAATATTATGGTAAAATTCTGTTAAGTATGAGAAATAGTTCAATTTAAATATTTATTTTATATGTTATCGATATGTTTTTTGTTTACCATGTTTGCTCTGAAAGTTGAATATATATATCTCTCTAATGAAGACATGTTTAGAGCGGTTATTTTTCACCAGGATTGTTTGTCAGACATTTGGTCAATCCAATGGGCATCTAGTTTAAATTTTTTAAAAAATCAGACAGATTTGGGAATTGAACCTCCATTCCCCGGATTGTAAAACGCGCACGCTAAGCACGCTACCTGGAGAGACAAAATAATACGTAAAAAGACGGTGTGCTTTATTTCATTAAAAAATATTTACTTTATTTTAACAATTATTATATGAATTAAAAAATGTGAATATAAATAAGTATTAAAATTTATTTTAACGAAATGTATTTTTAAAAGATTTTATTTGGCGTCACTTATTTATTATATTATGTTACAATTTTACATTGCAAAGATGCAATGAACATCTCTTTCTCAAATAGGAAGTAGTAGAAATGTACCTATGCGGAAACTTTGTTGGAGTTTCAAACAATGTTTAACTTCGGTCCAAAATTAATATAAACTTAAATAGCTTGCAAGTAAGTGAATTTCAGAACTACGATCTTAAAATTAATATCGGTGGTTTTAAATATGTATTAATGTCATTTGTTAAAAATCTACTGATGTAAAAATTTTCATCTACAAAAGTGAAACTTGACAGGAGAGCCAAAAAACATTTTTTGCTATCTTATAAACTCAACAAACAATGATTTTTTAAATTTATCGTCCACATTTTTACAATTTATTTCGTAGTGTATATGTATATTGCTTATGGTGACATTAATAGCTATAGGAATGCTCTTAAAAATGTAAAAAAATGTTTTATGGAAAAAGTGACAATTGTCATTAGCTCTGCGGATCACAGTGTGGGAAACCCTGGTGTATAATATGCCGTATAATATTATAGATACTATTTTGTTGCTAAGTGTAGTTGATTAGTAACAATAATAGCAATGCTCATCTACATTAAAACTTAAAAGTAATGTGTACCATTTATCATTGAATATTCTTAACAAAAATTATAATACTTTATATAATTTCTGTGACTATGATCAATTTTAAGAAAACAAAGAAATATTTGGAGGAAATAGCCGATTTAACAAATTACTTAAAATTTGGTTCTTACTTTAATGAAAATTTTGTACCTGTGTATCAATTTATTGCTTACATTATTTATCAACGAGAACTGCAGAAAGAATTCATAAATTAGTTCGTGTCAAAAAACGTTAAGAGCTGTTAGTTTTACTATTTTCTAGTTAGTCACAGCCACTACCAGTATTATAGTCTGTGTCAAAGAACGCCAACAGCTAAGAGAGTTTTTTGGCATAAAAAAAGGCAGTTTTATAAAGTTACAGTTATCTTTAATTAATACTTAATTAAAAACTAAAAAAGATTGACGCTTGTTTGTTTGGCTATCGTTTAGGAGAGAGTGTCAAATGACAAAATACAAAAACGCATTTTTGTAGGTAAAGTTGTATGATATTAAACCATTGATAATATACTATTGTTGAAATATCAAAAAGAAAAAAGGAAACTATTTAAAAATATAGTATCATACCGGGTAAGGATGATATTTATAGAGTTTAAAAAAAATGAAGATATGTCCCAGCGTTGATATAAATAAGAAATTATCAAAGTCTATTTATTATTCAATATGATTTTAGAAAACCTAACCAAATATAGTTTGTTTACATATAATATATATATTTAAGCAAAGTAAAAGAGTATTTTCTTGTTTGAAGAATAATTTTCCTATCATTCAGATAATATATAAATTCATGTTCCAAATTCAAAAATAAAAAACCGCCTTGTTTTGAGAAATATTGGTAATTATAATCTTAAAACACCCTTATTTATTCATATTATTATTTGTGGACTATTTATATAAAAAGTACAAATGATATCTAATGACAAACTATGTAGTTAACAGATATAACGTGTTCATTATATTATATCAATTAGATTTAAGCGATATAGATGATTTATACGTTCAATAACGAAAGCTGCCTTTGTATTCGCTAGTTGGTTTAACTGATATCTTTCATCAGTTCTTGATCTCTCAACAGTTTTGAAAGGATTATGCTTATGTAATCCTATTAGTAGAAGAGTCTTCAGCACATATTCTATTGGTTTTATATTAAGATACAAGATAAATTTAGTGTCTCGATTTCAAACAGTTCAATATTATACTTTGTCTAGTGTAGTTTATTTTTATCGATTTCATTCATACATAATCTACTTGATTTATATACAATAAATTAAATTATACGTGTGTATATAGTATTTTATCACGATAGCCAAGCGAATAAAAAGGGGTGTATCGGTACTGAACATTGCAGATTTAAATTTTATATGTGCACAGATATTAACAAATTTGTTATATAATTAATATTTTCGACTGATGGTGCTTGATGAAAATTGATTTTAAATAATTCAAAATTTGTTATAGTTGTTAAAATGCGGCACATAAGTTTATCGGGGTGAGTGATTGAAAAGGAACATTCGTGAAAGCCAATGTATTTAGATAATTTTTCATATTGTGGAGATTTATATTCTTATAATATCTTGATACGGAAATTGTAAAAAAATCAATTGATCATGAACCTTTTATTTAGAATCAACACAATTATTGGTTGCTGGATTGGATACCTTTTTGGCATCTTCAGGAGTATCATTAAAATTGCTACATTGTATTAAATTAATAACACATCCTTAAATTCATCTAGAGCCGAAAACATCTTTAAAAAATTGTAAAAGATGACAAACTAGATTTAAAAAAAAGTTTTTTATAATTTATTTTGGAGCTGCATAAATGATCTAACGATTTTCAAAATTTTCAATTCGCCTGATAAAATAAGTTTTGGCAAAGTTTGCAAAAAAATGTCTATTGTTTTGATGGTGACTTAAACTTTAGTAGCTTTTTATTATTAGTAGGTATTATACTATGCATTTATTTACTAAAATCCATATGTTGCTCTGCTAGATGTCATTTTGTTAGTTATCTTAAGAAAATTTACCTTTTATAAATTTTGTTTCAAATATATAAGTTTTTGGTAAATTAAAATGGTTATTGGCGTTCAAGTCAAGTAATTAAAATACTATATCACACATCTTTGAAAAGATAATATTAACGGATATATTGTTGATATATTTTTTAAGATTAGTATCAATTAGACTCGAGTGCTTTCGACCGTCTGAAAAGACGCCTTTAAGGAATCTTCTAATACGCTTAAAACGTTGTGTTTGATCAACATATTTTTACACTTATCACATATTTAAGCAAATCATTGACCGTAACCAAAGTAAATAAAATACTGGAATTACCGTGAGATATTTAGATGTATGCGTAATTAAATGAGTTTGTTGCAAATCTCAGATGTAAATATGTAGACTTTTATTATTCACTAGTTCGAAATCAAAATAGTCACTAAAGAATCTAGGATATTAGTTTAGTGGTTAAAATGATGCACAAAATACTGACAAGAGACTCGAGATAGACAGCATTACCTATATTTATTACAAAAATGACAAAAAAACACAATTTTATATAAAATAGTCGATTCAAACAAGCTTAAAAACGTCTTTATTATGCAGTTTTTGATGATGTTGTATTATTATATTTCAACCGCATATTATAAGAAAAATTTGAAGATATATCAAAAGATTTATACATTTTTTTATGTCATAACTTTGTAAGATACGCAAATGAGTATCCATAATATAGAAACCTACTTAATTATGTGGCATATATTACAATAGTGAGTTCGCTTAGAATAAATGTACTTAGATAACGAAGATGCCTAAAAACAAATAGCCTTGTAACTTGTGAGTGTGAGACTAAGAAGCACTAACGATTAATTAAAGCAATAAATTCCCTAAAAACTTAATATTCACTGAATTAATCTAAGGATTTATTACTGTTATCTATATAAAATTTAAATTAATTCTATTTATAACATGATGAATTATCCGCTCTTTAAGAAAACGTTTTTTATTCAAAGTTTGTCTCGATCTCTTGTATTCCGAGAATCTACGAATTTGCATTGTTATAAAACTTCCCCTTAAGAATCGTTTGTAAAATAATATGGAAGGAGAATTTTTAACATGACCTATTATTTTTTTAATAACCTTATACTCGAAAATAATTGATTATTATGTTTACAAAAGTATAATATTTTGGTTTGTAGTACTGATGTTTTCTGACTGATATAAAATGGTAATTATTTAAGATTAGAATACCTTAACGCTCTCTGCTATGTCTGTTATCATATACGAGTGGATGACGGTGCGAGTTTGTGAATTACATGGTCGAAGATTCAAGCCTTGTTGCTGAAGACTCAATTTCCTTTTCACCACCCAATACGTATACAAACTCGTTATGTGGACGCGTACCGTGGCCAAACGAACGTGAGGCGCTCTTTAAAGTGACATAAGTTCCCCATGTTGTTTGGCTTACATCTAATAGAGTGCATGATTCCTATTCAGATTAACTAAGCGCCGTTAGTATTTAGCCCCTTTTTGAGCAGAAATTATCACACTCACTGTAAGATTTCATAAGTTTTAGCTTTATCAATTAGATATAACTGAAAACTATGATTTCGACGACAGTTAAGACATAAAATATTCACACCTATGCATAAATTAAATGATTTACCGACAATATCAAATAAAATAATAAAACAATATATTCCAGAGATTGAAGGTAGCAAAATTTTTTTTTTCTAAGAATCAGTCATAGAATGTTTTGATAAATTGGTTTATTTTCTATATACAATTAAGATACAAAATGACACAATTTGTATCGTGTAAATATTTTGTATAGTTTTGTTAGCAGATACTATTAATAATTAGTCTTAATTTGACGACTATACATTAAATTTATAATATGTTGTCATGCTATTAAGTAGATACATATGCTTTATATGACTACACTGGTGAGTGTATGTATTCTAATATTAGTTAAGCTTAGAACTAAAAGAAGGATCAGTATTACTATTTAGAGGTATATTGTAAGTTTTAGTAAGCCCACGCTAGATCAGCGATGAAAACTTATTCAATTATTATCGCATAGTTTAAGCTGATTTTGCCTTCACAACGCACAACTATCTCTAATAAGTTTTCCAAACGGGAAGACCCTCAATGGCGGGCCTCGTATACCGCGGTACATCCGGAAAATTTATCGATACAGACAGGGCCGCAGTATCAACCAACAATTTGAAACAATTTTATCATGATCGTATTCATATACAAATACCTAACTTATTGACGTTAACTAGCCAAAACACTATGGTTTATTTTCGTGTAAGAATATCTAAATAACATTTATAATCTATTTGTACCAGCTAGATGTTTTAAAAGTATTTTTTTATAAACCATTAGTATTATAATTATGTGGCTTCTGTAAGAACAAATATTTACAGGTCGATCTTCTCTTATGTACCTAAGTCAATTGAATATATCTAATGACGTTTTGCTGAATGTAGGGTATGTTTTCATATATCATATTAAGACCATATGTTGAAAACTTACAACGTATTTTACGGAAATATGTTAAGCATAGATGAAAATATTTTGATTTCAACCAATGATTTACTTGAAATAAGTAAAAATTTGTGTGCATATTTTTTTTAAATATCAGCTCCTAAAGAAGGTATTTACCGCCGAAAGGAAGTAAATGGATCTTAGCAATAGTAAAACATCTCTTAATAGATTTTTATTTTCATGGGTGCTATTTCCAATTGTTCAATCCGTTTTTTAAAAAACGGCAGTTGTGGGAATCGAAATCTACAGCATTAAAACGAACACGGAGGAGACTGCATTTTAATTAGACTTGAAATTCAATAATTCACATCGAGAATGGCGATAAAAAAATAAAAATATTATCACGTAAATTAGTTCGGCAAGTGCAGAATTATTTAAATATAATTAAGCCGAAAAAGTTGGTAATGAAAATTTGTCAAGTATATCTTTAATTGAATCTTTAAAAATGAAGTCAGATGGTGTTGGTATATTAAATAATTTTTAAGCCGTTGTAAAATTTTTGAAAAACTTATTTGGTTGATAAAATCAATTCACACTCTTATGGGACACTACATTATGAATGATATAATGAAAACAAATATGATTGAAATTCACCTCTGATTATTACATAATATTACATATATAATATAATATCTCCTTTTTGGATAGGACTGACCAGTGGTAGTTATACAATAGCGATAAACATGCGCCTTTGACCCCCACAATAATTCTGCGCGGTTAATCAACCATGATACTAACTGTTTACTTTGAAGCGTTCCGGACCCTTTGTGTGGCTTGGTCGCAATTGCCATCTGTATGTACTGATACGGGTGAACCCCTATTCTAGTGATTGTTTTCTTGCTTTGATATATAATAATTTATGGCTAAAGTCAAGCGTGATCTTTGCATATATCATGCAGTGTATATACTCAAAACAACATTGCCATGTACGAATAAATCAACCCATGAATGTATTTAATATTTTAGCAAGCAATAAAATAACACGCGAAATGCTTAAATATGTTTAACATTATAATAATTTAAAAAAAAATAAAAATACGTAAAATACGTGTTATCAGTGTTTTCAAAATCTTAAAAATAATTATAATTTTTTAATAAACTCTACTAAAATAAGGATTGTATTAATTTTAAAGTTTATAATATTATTGTTTAACAATCTCTTTCACTAATTTGATGCTTGTATAGATGCCGAATAATATTTTATATCAAAGTGTTACTATTTCAGTATCATTTTTTATCAGTTTTAATTTTATATTTATTATTACTCGTGAAAAAGATGTTTATTCATATTACTCTAAACGCATTGAATGTCGAATGATAAAATTATTTGAATTATACTTTAATTTAAGTATAAGTACACGCAATTATGATATAATCAGATTTTGATTATATATATAGAATTCTAAGGTTTTTATTTAGAGATCGTTAATGAATGGCATGGAAATACAAAAAAAAAGCTAACTTTTTGCTTGCAGACAGAATCTAAAGTATAAAAATATACTGATGATACTCTATTTCCCACTTCCATGCCACGTCACTGATTTTAGGTCAGGTTTTTTTTCTAGTGTCCTCCGTAATGCTACAACTTTTGCGACCTATAAATAAATACGAACATTTCATTTGGTTGCAAAGCTTTAGAATGTATTTACACAGAAAGCGTTTCCGAAGTCGAATAATTGCAGCATTTTCAAGCAATTTACATCCGCATCAACAACAGAGACTTGTGACTCTGTTACGTTGTATTCTCTTTTAAACTTTTTATCTGCCCGTTTGGAACATCTCGAATAAGTTCCACGTTTTTTTTTTCCTTCGAATGCAATCCACTAGAATAAAATAAGACCCGTCGCTTCTTAATAAAAAATCTATTATTTATTTTTTACGATTATCTCATTACACACCGGTTTGAAAAAGTAATTGAACATAAATTAAACATAACAAAAAAACTAATTATATCAAATATATTATACTCATTGAAATTAAAACTTTAAGCCAAATATACAGTTTCTCTATTGTATGCAATATATTGATATGATAATTATATATTAGATCAACTTCGGGCTTACTTTGAAAAATATAATAAAATCTTTATTGATTTTAAATTTGCAATAACATTATAGAATATGTTAAAAAAATACATAGAGAAGCCGCTAATTTTAAAATTACTGTAATAATGAATAAAATCTGTTGGATTTTTATTGCATTTAGCTTATTATGAAACCAATATAAAAAACACATTCAGTAACTTTTTTTTATTATTTCATATGTGGTTATTTGTTAAGTTCAAATATTGTTGAAAACTGCTTATATATATGGTTGAGAATTTTATGTAAATATGAAATATTTTAATAATGTCGATGTTGGATATTATATTTAAATAAATTAATTGTGTGTCATTGTTGAGGTATAATCAAATTTGGACTTTTAAATCACATTCATCGTATTTATATTATACACAGTATTTTATTTACTTTTTTTCCGGTATTTGATGGTTTAGATCGTACATAATCAGTATTATAGGACAAAAAAACATCCCAAACAATTTATTAGTCTGAATAAAATATAATATTTATTTTGTTTTGATATATAAATAAATTTTATTCTGAACAAATAACTTTACCAGAAGTATTCATGTCTCTTCAAGAATCTAAAAATGTAAACAGAAAAGTAACGTTGTCTCAGTAAGCCAGAGTGAGTCAAACAGGATATCCTGCTCCATGCGCTTGTAATGTAGGGAAAGCTTTTCAGAACAGAAGCACAGAGTTTAGAGGAAGCTGGTTGACCAGACTATATCCGCTTTGTGTACTATACAAATCGAAGCTACGATACGTTAGTCGGAAAATAACTGTTATTTGAACAAAGTTTTATTCAATGGCTGAATGGTTTCATTGAATAATTCAATGTGAAGTTAAATATTGATGCACTTAACGTATTACGGGGTGGAATTAACGTCATTTATTATGTATTTTAATTAAATATTTATATGAACATATCAATAATTACAATATCGCTTTTTATTTTGCGGGATTTGATATATTTATTCAACTATTCACATTTGTATGTAACAACGCTGGCAATTTGCGTTTTGCCATAAGTAAATAAATGTTGATATTTTAAATAACTTTTGACGATTGCGGATAAAAAGTGTCCCAAAATAATCTGAAATTTAAAATTATTGACAGTTTCATAAATTAACATACACAATGGGTGATTGCGGCGATTTTCACCAATTTAAAGTGTTTTTTTTTTACAATTTTTACGCGTTGTTTTATTATACAACTTTACATAACTTAACCTGAACGTTTACTAATGACAGTCAACAAAAATATTCATTCTAATTTTACCGCAAAAAATGCCTTAATTATTTTCTATATGGATCGTCTGGACATCACGCAGTTTCAAGTAATTTTATTCAACAATTCATTTATCGGGTTTCCTCAAAACGCTTAAGATTCCAGTAGCTTTGTCCAATGTACCTGCAGATATCATTCAGTTGTGAAATTTCGTTAGTTTAAGGTGACGCAAATTTGGATGAAACTCTCTTGAGGCACCCCCAACACGTAATTGTATGTTTAACATTTCATTTTTATTCTGGAAGTGACCAAGAAGTGGTAGCTGCGTGATTTTCTGTTTAATTATTTAGTAATTAAGCTTTTTGTATTTAAGAAATGGTGGTGCTTGAATTATTATTAGATCTTTCAAGAAGATTTTATCAAACATTGTATGGAAGAAAATTTCAACGTTGATAATGAAAACAAGTATTTTTTTTTGATTCAATTTTTTTGTATCGTTCATATTTCGATTCAAATTATTACAATGCGTGTGCGTTAGTATTATTTAAAAGGGAATATTTCATTTTATATTTGACATGCCGGGTAATAAAAAAACCATTCACCCTACAATTATGTTATTACAGAAGCACGACAAAAATTTGGTTATGCATACATGTGGATACTGGAAATCGGTGTAAATGGGTCGCCAGCGGAAATATAGCGCCAGTACGGTCGAGTCCTATGCTAAAATTTCACACGGCCACTTTAACAACTTTACTTTCCCAGCAAATGACGTCGCCGCATTCGGGCGCTTTGAAAGCATTTTGAGTATTCGGTCACACTCGGCTAATGCCCGCCGGAAATAATTGAATTTGTCGGGATGTTCCGGTGGTTTGGCGGGTCGGGTCCGCGCTATGCCGCCACTGCACGGACTCTACGCAGGCGTAGGTGCCCGCCGTCTACGACAGAGTCTCTCAATCAATTATTGTAATATTGCTACGACACGTCACATGAATAAGTTAAATTGAGCTGGCGTGACAATTGTCCATTTATATTAGTGTTATTAGACTTGCCATTAGAATTATATAACGATATTTTAGTAAATATAATATTAATATTAAATCTAAATTAGGCATCGAATGCTTACTAATGTTCTATTATATACTGTAATTTTTAATGTACGTTCTCATAACTAAATGTTAGCGTTACTTCTATCTATTTGATAACACTTATATTGAATTGTTTACAATGATATAATTCGTTACATACAAATGTTTTGTTGTTTGTTTACTGTTGTCCGTTCCAAACCTAGAGTATATTGATCTCGAGTGTGAAGATAATTATTCTAGAAATCGAGTATATATTACGAATCTCTTCATTTTAAAGACAATATATAATGACAGATTTATTTTTCACAAGACTTTTTAAGTAAATTGCTTAACTCACTCGGTATCTTGTTCTGCGTCTTTAGATTCTCAAAAAAAAAACAATTGTGAGAATCTAGTCTACAATCTCCGGATTCAAAGTCCGCACGCTAACCTCTCGGCTACCGGAGATACAAAAAATAAATTAAACATAAGCACCTATGATTTGCATTCTAGCTCTAGCTCATAGCCCGCTCTTGTTAGAATGCTTCAGTTGGATTTCCATATACAGGTCCGCGGTGCTGCAACTGTACTGCTTAGCGGACATGAGACGGAGGTTAGTGGCATTGTGCTATCACCGCCTCAGGGCCTCAACTAAATAAACTTTCACACTTGGTGATCTGTGGTACAAAGCATAACATACGACGCTGCGATAAATGCTTTGCAAAAACGGTAGAGAACCTGTTCTAAAGGCAGGCAACAATATTTAACATAAAATGGCGCATTTACTCCAGATTATTAGACTTCCCAGTTTTTAACCAGCCAGCCGGTGATTTTGCTTTCAAGCTCTATTAGGTTGGTCTTATAAAATATCCTACTTGATCATGCGGTAAAATGCAAAATGCCAAACACATCTTCTGGGAGTATCTTCACATGTCGATTGAAAGAGAAGAGCATTTCAAGTCAGTTCGACCATTTGTTAGACCGGTCGGCCATTGGGACTTGATTTATACAAAGGGTAACTTTGAAGGTTTTTAAAAAGATGCGAAGTTTTAGGGTGAGTGAGGTTTGTTATTAACAAGCTTGGATATTAACAGGAAACAATTATTTAAAAAAATAAATCGCGCACATTCTAGTGCAAACCAACCAAAATGTAAAATACTTCCAAAAGATTAAAAAAAGTGTAATTTAGGTAAATAATTGAGGTTTTTAGTCTCTATATACCAATTTTATATTGCCATATTTTATAATATTTTTAAATCATTGAACATCTCCCCGGTTAGCGCAGTTGGTAGCCTGCGCGGCTAGCAATCCGGGGAATGCGGGTTCAAATGACCATCTGGTGTTGGATTTTTAAAATCTAGCAATGCAGGATTGGATTCCCATTGAATTGAGCAATTGTTTGACAAACGATTCTCGTAAAAACTGTCAAAACGTCTTCACATTACGGAGATCCATATACTCCACTCGGAGTG
>JAGVSQ010004434.1:0-19439 GCA_022683975.1 Rhyacophila evoluta
GTAGATCCATATGCTCCACGTTGGGAGCGAACATGGTATAAAAAAAAAAAAATATAAGTGTTATGCATTAAATCTGAAGATGTTGATATAAAAATGCCGAATATGTTTTATCTAAATGTAACATTTTATAACGTGATTAGCTATTGCTGAACTTTTGAGGTCACAGAACTACAGAATAACTATCAATAAATCAAACAATACTACGCCAAATAAAACAGTTTAATATATGGCATGTATTTTAATACTTAATATTGTATAAAAGGAAGCACTTGACTTATAGCAAAGTTTTTTGGCGATATTAGAGACTATTAGAATTGTATGCTGGTTGTAGTTTACATATTAATGATGGAGTCTTTTCTAAATTGTAATTGAATGAGATTGGAAATTATTGTAATTTTTTCTCTAATATTTTTGTTTATATCTCGTGGAAATATTGAGGTTACTATAATTTTGAAATACAACAATAATGGAAAAACAATTGAAAGCTTGACCACGAGTTTCTCTGGTGTTTGATTTTTGCTTGCAATATTTAATAAATACAATGCATTTACTGCAGGCTGTCTTAATGCATCACGAGAACGATTTAACATTCTGTTATATATGTGTTTTTATGAGTTACAATGGAGAGACCAGTATAATAAATAAACATGGAGCTAATGTGGAATATTCAGATTTTTTTGATTATCTGTGGCTAACTCATACACAAATCTTATGAGGTCCGAAAAGTGATTTTAATTATGTATTTATTCATAATACGGATCAAAATTTGTAAGGAATATGACGCGTATACTAATTTAAAGTAAATAATATAACGTTAAGCGCCTGTTATATTTTTTCACTAAGATTAGCTGTCAGTTGCTTTAATCGTTGGATCTCCTGTCTTGTATGTATCACACTGCTCCTGTATAGAATTATTATGATATAATTGCAGATATCTATTTTACTTTCTTTGCTGGATTAGACGTCGTCATACTATGGAAAGTTATATGCTAAAGTTTCGAAGTGAACATGGAAAATGTACTACGATATAAAACTGAAAATACGTGCGTGTGAGACATCTGTCATTAGAACTACTCTCGGCAAAGTGAATTTTTCAAAGTTATTTCTAGATCAAATATGTTGCTTTCAACTCTTGAGATCATCGCCGAGAATTTAAGGGATAATCAAAGTATTCTATACAGCCAAGTATTGAATTAAATTTGTAATAATATGATGAATAAAATTAGTTTAAATATACTCAGGCAACGTCGTGTAATGAAACTCGAATGTATATTATATTTATTGAAAATTTGTATATCAAATTAATACAGCATGTCCCGATCGCAATGTTCGCCGCCGATTTGAATGACCATGAAAGCTTTTGCGGAAGATTGATGAAGCACGACTTTTTTGAACATGCTTTACATTGTAGAGAGAATTGTTTAGCGAATACGACATGTGTATTGTATAATGGTATCTCTAAATGGCAAATGATACAATATTTGCCAATAGCCAACTTATCATTATGAAGAAACATCATTTGCCATTGTATCGTAAATATTTTGAAAGTGAACGCGCTTATTTTATAACTGTGTATAATAGTATACCCAGTAAAGTACGCAGCGAGGGGTCAGGGAGTACAAAATACCATTTGGCTGTAATACTTGATGACATTTTAGCCGAATCAAAAAAAATGTTTCCCAGGTAATAGCTACATATTCAGTTGCTTTATTGTTAAATAAAACTATACGAAAGATTTCAATATTGCGTTAACTTTCAAAAAGTAATTAATTTACATAAAACCAATATATTGTAATATTATACATCTACAAGAGATACTTTTTTTGTTCCTTTTTTCTTTGAATTAAATGTAACGTAATATATCAATTCTGAAAACCTTTTTTTGGTGTTTGTACATCGATTTTTTTTTTTGTATATTATAATATATATTTTTTGTATCGACTGCGTAGTTTTTGGAAATAGAATAAAATATATAGCTGACAAATTGTATGTCCGGCTTGAGGAATTAATACAGCATAATGTATGTACACTCGTCGATGACTGAAGAAGGAAATTATTATTCAAAATAAAGTGTGACTTCTTAGAAATAATCTTATGTGTACATAAGCGCAAAAACAAACTAGGTAAAATATCTACATATGTATTTTATTTCACTTGTTTATCCGTCGTGATGCGTTAGATGCTTAGATAAAGGATCTCTTAGTTATATAGTCATTGGTTGAATCATGAAAGAATTATTCTTTAGTATGATGAATGAGTTGCGGTCTTTTCAATGTATAATAGTTTCAATAAACAAATTAATGATATTGTTTTAAGAAACAAAGTATTTGAATTATCTATACATTAAATGATGTGTAGTGAAAGTATGTTGTGTATAATATATAATATTTTACAATCTTTAATTATTTAATATTTGTCGTTAATTTGTTCCTTATTATAATGGCGTGTTCAACCAGTCCGTTACAGAACATATCGTCACCGTTTTGAAAAAAAAAATTAAGCCTAAAACACAGTTTTGAGATACTCCATTTTAAAAATATATCATGACGTAACTGACTCGTATATTACGAGGAAAATTTTATAACGAACCAAATACAACCACAATTAGGCCAAATAAGTCTTTTTACAGGTTGTAGACATTGTATAAAATTGTAGTGTAACTCATTTTCACTAAAGGTGGACTTAACTTTTTGTCAGGGCATGACGATATTTAAAATATACTGTGACTTCTAAAACAGAATAGAGTTTTGTAAGAAATTTACATTGTATATTTATTATATAATCAGACACTATAAAATTAATTTATTTAAATATTTGTCGATCTGCTGTTGGATGGAGGTGTCCCATAGCTTTCTAAATTAATTTCGGCTGAATTTTTATTAGTACAAATTTAGAAACTTAATATCAAATCTAGGATCATTTCCTCCCTCTTGGATATCATATCTAAGATCAGAGTCATCTGTGTTATGGTTTTTTGCTCATCACTATATTGTTATTTTCGCCACTTGATTACATTTATTACATGGAGTACTCGTGCTAAATTTGTTGTCGATTGGTTTAACACACATCTTTCCATGCTGTGTTAAAGTACACACTAAACCCAAGAGAACTCTGTAATATTAATCAGCATGGATATTTCTCATCATCAAATAACCACGAAACATACGTGCACTTCCATGTTTTTTGTTTAAACGTTTATCCCAAAGGTGTAGAAAAATGAAACCTAACTAGCAAAAACATTTGTATATATTTATATTTAACATTATTTATAAGTCTCTAAATGGGGTCACCTCATATAATATTAAAATAATATCGATCGGGGAGAGAAAAAAGGACATAATCCACAGAGCAAATTTTACAAGAGGCACAAAAAACGTTTATTTAATAATTTTGACCAAAGTAAAAATTTTATAAATAGGATATATACAAATAGGAAATAAAAAGGAAGGCTAAAGTTGTTTCTTTATTTACTTAATATGATATTATATTAATAAGTTATTTGAGAAAAACCAATAAAATCAAGGAGATGGAAGCCCTTTTTCATGGTAAATTTAGGAACCAATTCGACATTTTCAGCTTACAACCTTTTTATAGAATGTGTATTAAGGTATTTTACATTGTGATTATCGAATAAAAGCTATTTAAAAAAAAATTAGGGTTTTATCGTTTTTCTTTTCCACAGTTGATATTTAGAAAGCTAATTATACTCTATATCAATTTTGTTCTGTGAACAATTTTATAAAACATTTTTTAAATAAAATAATGCATGACGAGCTATTCTATTATACTATTTAAATACCAATAAAAATGTTATATTATTGTAATAATTCGTATATAGCGACAAATCCATTCAAATACTAATACAAACTTGCATACAGTTGCATTCGGATATTTACCACTACAATGAAATTTCGTATACTAAAAGGTTAGCTGGGTACATCTAGAAACATAACAGTGCGTTGGCTACAGCCACAAGATATAATCTCGATTCAGAATCACCGAGGAATGGTCATAAATTATCTTATAAGTCAGGTGACTTAAAACAAAATTAACCTTATAAATAACACGGCGAGAGGAGGTAAGGATTCAACGGGACAGCAATAAATTTTATAGTTTTGTTGACAGACGCATTAATAAATAAATAGTTGGTTAATTCACGGATGGTGATTATAATGGTGTGTTTCTGAATGTCTAACGATTAAAATGCCGATTGTAAAATATTTATGAATAGATTGAACAAATGATCATCAAACATATTTTAGGATAAATAAAACAGTTTTGTATATATTTTGTCGTATGACACAAATATTGATTTTCACTAAATAATCAAAATAAATCATTTCTAGTGATTGGTAATGGTGCCTAATTGTGTAAATACTGTTAATATATAAAAAAAAACTTTAAGAAATATAATGTATGCACACATATTAAATATTATATCGATTAATTAAATTACTCGGTAAAATTCTATTTAATATATTTATAATTCAGTCCATATTTTGATAATCGCAATAGCTATTAACAACAACTTACGCCAGAATTTTTAGGATATTTACTGACTATCATTGTATATGGTATGCTAAAATTAAATATTATCTATTGGACATTAAAATATTTATAGTAGATACTTTAATAAAGTAATGAATAATTCTTAATTTCCTCTTTTAAACCTTCATTTTTTAAAGGAAAATATTTTTAAAATGTATTTTTACTGTTTTTCAAAGTTGTATATATATTTTTCGTCTATCTAGGGATTTCGGAAAGTAAAAAATAGAACCAAACAATTAAAATGTTGTATGTTAGTAGTGTGGATATTTTAAGTGCCTCCTGCAATGGAATATATTATATGAATGAGATAAAATTTGAGAAACTACCATTCTGCTAATTATCAGAAAGTTTAAAGTGAAAAGTCATTGTGTGAATCTGCAAAGATTAGTATATTATACATATCATTGCGCTTAAATAACTATTTTTATTAAGCATTAATTCTATTATGCTAAGTATTAATTCCATCAAACATGTCCCATCAGATCATGGATTATTTAGATCTCCAAAACTAGAAGACTTATATTGATAGCTTATTTTTCATGGGAGTTATTATTGTCAGCTAATCGCGCAATCAATAAAGATAATTTTTTTTCTAAAATTCTCCTTCAGTTATCGGATTTGAACTTGCAGTTTTCGGCGATTGATTTAATACATAATATTCGTAAATATATAACGAAATAAAAGTTTGTTATTCAACTTAATCAGAAAGTTAAATAAAAAAAATTTTTTTTAAAACAATTAAATCAGTTAGTCAATCAAATGAAAATTTCAGTTCGGACCGGTTGTGTAAAAATACTTATGTTACATTTGCCTGTCGCTCCCCGATTCCGTCTTCCAACATCACGGTTATTTATGGCCGAATCAAATTTTTTTCTTCGGACTTTTTTCACTATTTTTTTTTATTTATTCCCTCGTCGAGTTGAAACGGAACGACGAACCGCACCGGTCGTGTGAGCCTCGGATTATGCGAAGAACTCAAAACAAATATGCGATCGCAAATGGAATTTTTGTGTCAACATTTATCCCGTACTTCCCACTGGACTAAGATAGATAATACATAATATTAACACGAAATTTTTCATTCCTATTAGTAAACATTTTTCAACACAAAAGTTGTAATACGTCTTACAAAATAATGAAGTGTTTCCCAAGCTTTTTAGTCTTCAATATAAAGTCTCCTGGGAAGCGAAGTTAGTAGCGTGTACGCTTAGCGATCCGGGGAATGCTGGTTCGATTCCCCATCTGTCGGATTTTAAAAATCAAAAAATGCAGGACTGAATGCCCATTGGGTTGAATAATTGTTTGACAAAAAATTCTCGTGAAAAATAATCTGTCAAGACGTCGTCACATTGTGAAGATCCGTATACTCCTTTATCTATCGATCGATATCTTCACACCGTGTAGATCCATATGCTCCATGCTAGGAGCGAGCATGGTATAAAATATATATAATACATATATAAACTCAAACAACTAGTATTTATATCGACCCTGGAAAAGAAAGAGGACGTAACCCACAAAGAACAAATTTTACAGGAGGCACAAAAACGTTTATGTAATGATTTTGAGCCAAACTCAAAACACTGCATAGACACAACCTTGAAGTGCATGACAATTTAAACTGGTGTTTTATTCACTCAATAGATTATTAATTTAATAAGATAAAAAGTAGAAAAATTAATTAGGTAGAGGTCCTTTTTCCTGGTCACAAATTTTACAAGATATCTTTTTTAAAACATAAAAGCTAAATATAGACACACGCTTATTCGACATTTACAGCTTACATCCTTTTGATAGAATGTGTATTAAGATACACTGTGCTTATCGAATAAAAGCTATTTTGAAAATTAAGTGTTACATCCTTTTTCCGTTCCGCAATCAATATCTTATTATAAGTTTTGCTAAATTTTAGAGAATTAATAAAATCTTATAAATTTGTTTTTCTTTTTAATTTAAAAAACTACTGTACGCTATATAGAATTGCAATATTTTTTTTAAAAAGTTATACTATGATTTGTTTATAATTAATTTGTTTCCGAATGTTTCTAACATCCATATCTTATAATTATATAGATACTTTTAGAAATGTATTTTTATTTTTAACGACGACTAGAAAGAGATGAACAAAAATACCGCTACATAATGAAACCAATTTTCGAATAAAAATGTTTAGAACCATAGTATTATGGTTACTAATCAGAAATAATATATACCTGTATATTATAATGATATATAGTATGCACAAGTTATGTGTTTGTGAAGTGATATGTTATATTATGTACCGCGAATATGATACGTGCTACAATAGATTTTTCAATATGTAAGTAGTTATACAAGAAGTATGTAGGGAAATGTTTTTAGAAAATTCGTTGACTTCGCCTGACGAAAACGCAAATATTTTCCCAGGAAGTCACCGCTCCCGAAGGCGTTAAAGGTGTGTTTCCCTTGACGTGTCGCGAGACGCACGCAGCCTTGGATGACGAACGACCATAAATCTAATGCATGCAAATTTCAGCCTTCGTGTTTGCATTCGCCGACTTGGGCGATTTTCGGCCGACCGGTAATTTATGGAATCGCTTAACCCAGATAGTGCGGATTTGTTTTCGTGCGGTCCGCATGCATTATTACAATATGCTAGCTACGCCGTGTGCTCGCAACCATTGGGTTAAGTATTTATAAAAAGTCTCCCTGCCGAAAATAATCACCAGTGTTAAAATAAATCCCCTTTAGAGTGGTTATATTTTACAATAGTTAGAAAGAAGTAGATGGTCTCCTGGGTTAGCGTAGTTGGTAGCGCTCGCGCCTAGCAATCCAGGGAATGCGGGTTCGATTCCCCATCTGTTGGATTTAAAAAATACAGAACTGGATGCCCATTGGATTGAGCAATTGTCTGACAACCAAATCTCGTGAAAAATAATCTGTCTAGATGTCTTTACAATGCGGAGATCCATATAATCCACTTTCAAAGTGGGTATCTTCATACTGTGTAGATCCATAAGCTCTACTTTGGGAGCGAACATGGTATAAAAAAAATGTTGAATAACTATTTCCCGCCGTTGTGGCGGAAAGGTTAGCGTGCGCGCTTCGGAGCTAGATGTTATGACCTTAAGCTGCAGAATTTAAAAACAATATGATTCTAGACTGGGTACCTAAGGGATTGACTAATTTGCTGACATTTAATGCTCGTGAAATAAAGTGTCAAAATAATATTTATAATTCGGAGATCCTTATACACAAATGGTGGAAGCAGAAGACATAGCTTTACATGGAAGAGATTCAAGACACTAGGATTAAAAATGATTGAGGGCTTTAACACACGATAGTATTGTTAAGTAAGATGTTATCAGATGTTATCAGATAGTAAAAATCGATTCAATTTTTGTATATAATTAGGTATTTTTTCTTAATAATTATATTTGTTTAATGCATCGTAAAATTACTTAAAAAATAATAAATACTTTTGATATTTTACTGTCGTTAAAAAATTTAGTTTCGTAGACGTTGAATTTCAGTATAAAGGTTTAGTATCACTGAGAAATAAAAAAAAATGGCAAAAATCGTTGCGCTTTCGCAAGAACGTGTACCATTGCGAATCTGTACAAATCTCTTGTTTGTTTAATAGCCTAAGCGATTTTGAGAAATGTCCTTGGCAAATAGGTACATAAATACAATGAGGCTTCAAATGTGGTTAAGAAAAAGTATTGTGAAATTTAATGTTACTAATGGGGTAATTATTCAAAGTATTGTAAAAGTAAAAGTGAGCCACATGGGGGGTGAGTTTCGTCTGAAAATTTGCAAAGCCTTATCGTGAATATATTAGATAAAAGTATAATGAATATCGACTGCCATTGTATTTATCTATAAAGGTTTCAAAATTTCAATGGATACTTAGTAAAATTTTATTGCAACATTTTTCAAAATAATGCGGTAGAGTTTTGAAAAGTAAAATAAGACCAAGGAAGACCATGTGAATCTAAGAGAGAAGGACAAGATTGTCATCATTAATTTTTCATCTATTCGTATTACCCATTACACTTGTGTCTTGCTTCTAAAATTTACGTATGATGGTAGTTAAATCAATATAATTACAGAAAAATATATTAATATCATATTGTTGATTTGTTTGCAGTATTAGAGGTTATTTTGAAGGAGTTCTGTTTATAATACTATTAACAAAATTATATGCTATTTTGTTTCGAAATCTAAACACATATTAAATAGAGTGGTGGCTGTGAAGCGGTCGACACGATTGCATAATGTTTTCAATTCATCATAATTTCGCAAAATAAGAAGCCAAATGTAGATAGCTTTTTCTCATTCATCCATCATTAGTTTTTGTGGTTATATGAAACGGTGAGTTGCAAAATGTACTCTGGAAGCTTTTTCTAATTCCAAGTAAATCACGAAAAACTGTTTTGCATGTATACCAAGCATAATATGTATTTTTTGTCTTCGTATATTTTTAAAAACGTAGTCTATTAATTTGTGTGGAAATAACGTGTAATCAAAAATATATTGATTAATTTAATATTTGGAAGCGGTTTTGCAACTCGCTCAACTAGAATCGTTTTTGAAACTTATTTTTATAAACAGCAAGCCACTTTGCTAAAATTTTAAGTGATGAAAATTCAGTGTATGATCATTTCATTATGAAATTATATAAATTCATTTTGATTATTATTCTCTTCAAGCATTTTATGAATACTTCAATCATACCTCACTGACTAAAAAATATTTTACAATCAAAAATACAATAAAAATGTAAAATACACTGTTTTTCAGATTATCCGACATCAGTTTGAATACTTTTTGAAACTCAGTTCATGCCCAGAGTCGTTTTTGCAAGTGACCCAAATTTTGTGAACGATTTTCTAACCAAATAAAATATTTTTTGAAACTCTCACCCGAGTATCTTTATAGATTTTAAGTTAACAGGGAAAATGGCATTCATACATCAGTTTCATAAAAAAACGTCCAGTAGACTATTTGAAATCCACCGCCACATGTACTTGATGACGTAAAATTGATGGCATACAAATGGTTCATCAATATATTTAAATAAAAAGAGGGATATGGAAGAAAACAGCTGATATAATAGGTGTTTTTTTGAGTTTTTAGTGGTATAAAAATGTCATATTTAATTATATTAGTGCGGTAACCGTAGATAAAGCAGTTTAAGTTTTCAATTAATTTTATCTTTTTTTATAGTCTAAAAAAGTATATAGCTTATTGTCGGAAGTTTTAACAGATTTAAAAGCTGTTAGATAAGATCCTTGTTTGGTAACCTAGAATGTCCTCGCTTAGAAAATCGTGATGTCTAATTTTAATATCAGAAACTTAGTCATGGAATACGTATTTGACTTTCTATTGGGCAACAGATTAATTAATGACACTATATAATGATTGGCTAATAATTCCTAATTAATGCAGGCAAGATAATATAAGATAATATATGCTTGATTTTGAAATTGATTAATACAAAAAATATTCATATTTGGATGTTATATCTCAATATCTTTACACATGATGAAAGTTCGTCGATTATTTCATCGAATGCGTGGAGATCGATTGCAAAAATTGTTTACATCTTAATTTATTAAAACAAGAAGTCTTCCTACATTGCCATATATCTTTTGCGTTTTTTTGATTTTGTGATTGATGGCTTATTTTGAATCGAAATGACAAATTCAGGTCAACACATGCGCATATAAAAAGGAAGTTTTTTTATTTATCTTTTTCACGAATTTCATTTCGGATTAGCGAAATGTTTTTGTCTTATTAGATTTAATGCAATGTCAGATATATTGTAGACAACACATTGTATAATCTGACGAAACATTTATATTAAATAAGACGTCCTCGTAGAAAAATGTCAAATATTTTCAAAGTTTAAATTTGTTTGTTTCCAAAACAAATGAATTTAAACACTTATTCAACAGAAATATTTGAATATTTCAGAATAGAACTCTGGTTTATTGAAATTTCACAACAGCTGAATGAAGAATTGTATTGTTTATACAACAATGCATTCCTCTTTCAAAGACAAGCATTCACAATTCATTAGTGTAATGTTTTTTATTTGATAAATATAACTAATACACAAAGAATTAATTTTACTTAAAATTATAATTAATCAAGTAAATGAAGCAAAATAAATTGTTTTTCAGTATTTAAGTAATTAAGTATATTAATAGTTAAAGAAAACATATAAGCAATATCCTGCAAATGTACGAAAGTATCTAAAGTCGCTTTTAGTTGCAGAAAAGCAAGAATTAACTGCTCAACGATTTGTGCAAGCTACAAAGGCCATTCGCTCACTAACACTCTTTCCGAAACTGATGTAATGACAGTAGTCATTGTAACGGGACTGAAGTAACAGGAGACGATGATGCCATCGATGAACAGATGCTTCAGTTAAATGATGAAAACGATCCAAATGAATTTAAATAATTGGAAAGTAAACCAAACGCGCGGAAGTACATTAATAATTGATTAATTATTAATAACAGATGCTTTCTTCGTCGAAAGTAGGAAGTTGAAGAATTTTCATAAATTTTAAGTGAGCTGGTACTTATACTACTGCACCAAAATACATCATGTTGGTACCCATTTTATGTATAATTTTACGTTATATAACCTGTTCATTGACAACTTTTTCATTCGATGCATCCTTTTTGAATTATTTTGTAATTTGAAAATGCTTCATTTTAGGTTACTTTTATCTACCTAGCTAATTAAGCTCACCTTAGCGGAAGAGAAAACTTAGGATAATCATACTAAGCCATACTAAAATTGATTAAAAATATTAAAACCTCTACCCTTGATTAGTATTCGTTTCAACTACCCAGCAACTGGCCGAAATATGGTTATTATCAAGAGAATATTTGACGGTATACCCCGACAAAGATCATGAAGTAGCGGCTACCAAAATTCTACCACAGGAAATTTTAAATGAATAAGGAAGAAAATAAATGTAGGCTAGATTAATGACCAAATAAGATAACCGAAGTATATAAAAACGAATAAAATCATATTCAGTACTAGAATGTAACTCCAAAATGGAAGAAGATGACTAAATAGTGCTGCACAGCATATTTATTAAACGTAAAAAATTACTGACAATCAAATATTATCTTATTAAAATTTGTAGGAAATTTCTATGATTCAAGAGAATTGGTAGTTAAAATTTGTCAAACTGTTTCTCATTCAAATATCAATGATAAATAAAATAGATCCGAGATAGGTGACCTCTCTTGCAATATCGTTTGCCTTTGAGACAATATATTCAACGTCTTACAGAGGTTTCAGTCCTAGTGTTAATTAATTTAATATGCATGCATATTTGGATGCGGTATAATACTATGGTTAGTATGTAATACACACCAAAGTATTATTTATTGTTATTGAACTTAAGAATTCCCAACAGTAAATGATAATGACTGAATGCTGTCCATTATTGAAAAAAGTGCTGAATTCAATTCTCGAGCATAAATTTAATAAGTGCGATAAATAAAAGAAAAACGTACGGATTTGAATACATGCAGGATATTTTTAAACTTCAGAGATGCATTTTAGATGCCCAATGCGTTGAACAACTCGGTGACGAGGATGATAACCATTTTTTGATTGAATTTCAAAGTTCCATTAGGTGATATTGATTGAATTAAAGAATTAGGAGTATTGAACAAAAATCTTCAGAAAGGACCAGAAAGAAGAAGTTCCTCTGAGGTAAGCGGAGATGTGCCTTCGATGATGGCTTAAAAGTTTGATGAGAGATGAAATGTAAGAAGATTTGATTGAATCTGTGACTGTTGTTATATTTCCGGGACAGCTTATAGATATATTTAAACAAAAACGTTAATTCGGGACTGTCCAGCTTAATATGAGACAGTTGGCAGCCTTATATAATACGTAGTTATGATTTTACCCTAGACGAAGTCCTACAAGTATAATCTGTACAAAAAATACGAAATATTGTGTATCATTTCGCCCTACATCGTGGCCTAAAAATAAAAGCTTTGGCAGGGGGCGCCGTCGGGAGCTTTCCCGATTTGACGGATGTCTTGATTCATTTGCGGTCGCTGTATCACAGAGTCACTTAGCTTTATTGACACTGGACAAGTGCTTACTTGGACTGAGCAACACGAAATACAGAAGCAGAATTCAAAATAGCTGTTTATTTTACATCATAAAATAGGAATGTAGAGATACAAGAAATTAATGAAATTTTATTTAGAGATAAATAGTGTTCTACTTAAATTAATTTAATTTTAGCTTTTAGAATACAAAGAGGCTTTACCCCTTGCTTACTAAGCTGGCAGACTCCAGGGAGTTCTACTCCCGCTTGCTTCGTTTGCTGGCAACTGAATTTATAAAATGAAAAATAAAATGAACATTGCCAATGATATACGTACTATTGATGTTTTTATATTGTATATAGTTTTATAATAAACAGTGAACATATTACAAACCATTTGTATGTAACACTTATACTTTAATTATACGTAGAGTATATAGGTTTTTAACTTACGAAAATGTATCACAAAATGGCATGTTTTCGCGTAGATTGTCATCCAATTGCTAAATACATTGAGCATCCAGTGTTGTACATTGTCTTGAAAACCGATTAGTACACGCGTGTGCTTCAAAGCCAGAGATTTCGAGTTCAAATCCTCCATCCGCATTAAGAATGGTATATTGTGTACAATAATTAAGAAAAAAACTGAATGGTTGCCATTTATTAAGATTGAAGTGTTTGACATATCAAGAAATATACTCCAATGTACAACATAATTTAGTATTAGTAATATAGATATGACAGTTGAGCGTCATTACAAAATAATCTTTAATGCGTATTTGAAAGCAGGACAAAAATCTGATTCATTTCGACAGTGTGAAGGTCCATATGCTCCGCCTTTGTCGGAAAAATATGTAATTTATGTAAGCTATCATCTAATATTTAAAGCGTAAATCGCGTTTATTGAGTATATTGTCAGGTATATTTAAAATAAAAAAAACACGATTTATTAGACAAAGGTCGATTGTGAAATTAAAATAACAAGATTTTAAATATTGTATTAGTGATGAATATCTATATAGATGGTTACATGATATTCATAATGAAGACTTTTAATGAAGAATTTTGTGAATTAATATATTAAGTATGTCAATTGATGTGTTTCTGTTGCGAAACGTATTTGATATAAACATTTGGCTATAAATCAAAACGATGTATAAATCGAGGTAGGAATTCGCCTTGTTCTTGTCTCATGATCGGAGTGACTTCTACCAGCTGCGCTACAAAGTCAATTCTGAAAGTGAATAGGGGACTATGAGAGGTTCATTAAATCTGATGTTTTAGTTGGTATAAGATCATTTACGAGTATTCTCAAACGTATCTTCTCTGACAAATTTGAAAGTAACGGAGCCATTTTTGTTTTAGTTATTTCTGTTTAATATACGTAATAGTAATTTGTATGCTGAATTCCCTTGTGCACCTACCAGGGCTGCACCTGTGACTAGATTTTGCACCGCACAATGGCGCCTGGAAATTATGGGCGCATTTTTATAAAACAAATTAAATAAACTTGCCAGTATTTTCTAGTTGCAATGATATACAC
Source organism: Rhyacophila evoluta (assembly GCA_022683975.1). Lineage (NCBI taxonomy): Eukaryota > Metazoa > Arthropoda > Insecta > Trichoptera > Rhyacophilidae > Rhyacophila > Rhyacophila evoluta. The sequence continues at coordinate 14,169 of JAGVSQ010004434.1, forward strand.
AAGTATAATATAAATATATAACATACTTATGTGAAATATTTCGAAATGGGCCATCAAGTAAAACATGTGAAAATTATAAATAAGAGAAAATATTTAAAAACGCGGTTGAAAAAGATTTGCACAAAGGGGCCTGTTACCCACGGCGCAGCACTGGCTCCCACTAATCGATGTGACGTTTCACGATGCTGTCTATCGAGTGATTAACCCACATTTACTTCTACTAATCTTAAATCATTATTGATATTGATATTTTCAACAAGTTTTTACAATTTTATAGTAGTATTGTTTGCGTTATATTTATAAATTTCATTGTGTTTGGATATTTTTGTCATGTTGTTAATTTATTTATGTTTAATGTAACATTGAGTGAATCACAATTGTCTCTTTTTGAATTTTATTAAAATTTTAATTGAAGGTTATTAAAAATTAAGACCTATTTCAAAAACAGATTTCTTTGTTCATTGCAGCAGTAATTTAATTTAATATGTTTAATTAAATAAGGATATAAAAATATGATTCTCAACTGCAGATTAATTAACATTTAATTAGGTATATAGAAAATAAAATATGAATTGAAAATGTTTCTTATGAAATTTGAAATATAGCTTGGAAATATTTTATTAGTATGGCGTCATTTTGAAGCTTTGAAAACACATGGTCGATGATTTCATTCATAAAAGACATAGAAGAGTTAACTAAACGACATTTGCATACGGGAAGAGACAATACACTAAAGATGAACGCTGAGTGCGCCACAAAAATATTTATATTTCACAATAATACGGGATTCAGATTATTAAAAATATTTTTATCATGTAAAATATTCTTTTATTAATTTTTGCCGAGTAGTGAAAATTAATTCTAATATTTTTATTGTTTGTAATGTAAGGTTTTAGTTATTATTATAAATTAAAAGCGCTCAACTTTTGTCAATTGTCTCATAAATCGTGTTCGACCTCAGCCGAGGATTTCATATTGAAAACGACGTCCAGATTATGAGTGACAGAAATTTAGGCTTGTTATTAACGCGACACAAAACTACTCATCATAAGCGACATTAAATAATTCACGAGATTATAATCCTTATTTATAATATTGGATGGATTTATTTTTGCTTGTATATTAGTTGTGTGGAGATTTTTTTATGAAAGCTTTCATGCGAACAGTTTCGGTGACAGAAGCTAGAAGCCATCGCGGACGGTGATGAAGGATACGCGTATAATTGTGTGGGAGCGAGAGGTGTATATTGCATAGTTTTAAGTGCTGACATGTCGTGAGCGCTGATATGTGTTTCACAAATAACCCAGTTGACGACTTGTGTTGTCATTTGTTTTTACTCTTTCATTTCTTTTGTTTTTTTTATCTTTCTCGTTTCAGTTTTTACCATAGAATAATAAATGCGTAGAGTGGCTAGACACAACTTGTTTTTATCATCTGAATGAAGTTAGTTTTGAACGTAGAAAACAGACACTGTATATAAAATATAAATTTAATTTAATGTCAAAATATCAGCCGGTCTTCGTGCGGAAGGAATATACATTAATTTCCCTTCCACCACTAGCCACACATGTTATGCGAGCGTATACCGTGGCGTAACGAACAAAAAGCGCTCTTCGAAACACCAGAAGTGTCTCAAAATCAGCTTCTCAAGACCTTGATTGGCGTGTACTAGAGTGTGCGTGATTCCCATTCTATCTAAGTATGTCTTATTGGTTCTAGTCTCGTTGAGAAGAGACCTCCTCGTCGCCGTAAGATTTAGCAAATCAGAATATACAATATGTGTGTTAAATTAAATAGAGGCTTAATAAGAAAATGGAAATTGTTTAATTTAAAGGTGCGTAAATCGAAGACACTTGCTTCATACCGTAACGCGAAAAACTCTTCCAAGAGTTTCCCAGAATCATTTTCCCGAGCCCCTGGTTGAATTGCACTTAAGTTTGCATGGCTCATATTCTGATTAAGCTTTATTAACTCTTTGACTGCTAAAAACCGATAAATCGTCGTTCGTATTGACAGCGAGAAATGCTAACGACGATTATTTTGCTTATTTGTGTCGATTCTTAAAAAAATATTAGGCACAGAGAAAATAAAAAGGAGAATTTAAAAAATACTAGTTTTTTTTTATAAGAAATTACTATAAATTATTCTCTATGATCAATGTATTGCTAGGATCCAATTTTTTTTTTAAATATAGTAGCGCCCGAAGGGTTAATATGGAGACGAGTTTCCTAAATGGTGAATTGCAATCCGACGTCGGGCCAAGGAATAAAATTGCCCATTCCGTAAAAAAATGATATGTAAGAAGAGAATTATAATTATTTTCTCCACATTTGAAGTATGTATATATACAAAAAATAATATGACGTTACTAATTAACGATGTCTTTAATATGAGTATTTTTTTTTTCAAATATATGATAACTGTTGTACATGTAAATGTAAATGACATATGAATTCATTTATTTGATATTCATGCCAATATGGATACAAAAAAATATAAGTGGACCACAACGGAAAGCTTTAAAAATAAATGAAGCTTGGAAAAGAGCTTTGGGTAAAGCTAATATGCAGCATGGCTGAAAAGAACTCGTTTTGTCCGAGTTTTATCAAACAAAACAGGAAATTACTTCAACTGCAGTAATTTTTATTTAGACCTCATTACATCGTCTATGTTACTCTAGACTAGACTCTCAAGTCTTTGTAAAAAAGGATATGTTACAAATTGGCCAATTGTGCATAATTGACACATTTCATTTGACACGAATGTACATTCAATAAATTGTAAGAAAATTCAATAGAATATAAAAACCATGCAGCGATTTTCTTACTTGTGAGTTATGTGATTCATGCACATATTATATCAGATTTTTTGTTGTAAAAATATCACACGTTTAAAAACTGTATATGATATTTTGAATGTTTAGTGGTCGGTTAGTGGGTAATTCGGTGCGGAAAATTATAATTAATTGCCTTATGAAAATGAAATTTCCTCTGGCATGCTACGTGCGTTAAAGACTATCATTAATTTATGGTTCAATCTCGATCTCCGATAAATTAAGCCCGAATAAAGGAAAAAGGCGTGCGCTTCCGCCCCTGGCGTGTGAGGTAACACGCCAAATACACCCCTGGTAAATATTTTTAAACTTCTGTGTGTGGAAACAGCGGTGACGATAGTACCAACGTTTTGTAAGCTCACTCCGTGGTTTGCATCGTAGCGATGCGGACTAAAATCATAGGATGCACGAGTTCAATTCCCAATTGTTTTATTAGATACTTAAACCTTTTATCTGCTGATCAAATGGCAGACGAGTACGCTTTGAAACCAGAAATTGTAGGCTTGAATATCAAATTTGTATAAAGATTGTTTTTACTTTTCAATAATTCTGGCCTAGTAGGTCTAGCGATTCGCTGACAATTAATTATTGTCCAGATAATCTAGAGTGTTTATCAAATGTTTCTTCTCGCATAGCTGTCCTCTAAAATTGAGCACTTGCTGCCTTCAGTATCCATGTAACCCTCCCAGATTATATCTTCATCTCGTAACTCCATCGAATACATTATGTAGATAATATTTAACGGCCTTATAAGACGACGAAAACTGGTTGGTTTGAAAAATATACAGGCCACGATAAGGTAAACTGAAGCATCCGCAACTCGTGATTGATAGCTGTCGATAATCAGTCGAATTTAAGGTAAATAATCGAAGAGGTGGGCGCACGTTTCAATACAGGGATACACAGTTCCGAATATCAAACCTGTTAAGAATTTCAAAAAATAGAAAACGCAGGACTTGGTATATAATAGACTGAGCTATTGGCTGTCAACTAATTATCGACGAAAATTTGGCAAGATATCTTTATATTGCGAAGATAGATATGTTTTTTCTTTATAACGGATACGATAAAATAAATATTGCAAAGGGTATAAATTAAAATGATCGTTTTTTTCCACAAAATATATTTTAGACTATTAAATGTTTGTAGAAGATAATTATTGAATATTAAATATTCAACTGAAGGCCTAGAGCTCTTTTAGAATTGAAGATATGAAACATTATCTTTGGTAGTAATTCAAACTTTCATAAATCTGTATCTAAGCTTTTTCGAGCCAATATTTACAAGGAAAATTCGGGATCTAAATAATTGACTATCATTAAATTATCAATAAAGATCTAATATAATAAAATAAAATCATTTCGTAAATTATCCTCGCCTAATAATTATTTCATTCAATGAGATTTCTGTATCGCAAACGTTGTAGAGATAAGGAAGATTTTTTATCAAATTTGAGATGCAAAGAACTAAAATTGCTCGAGAGAGAAAAATTATTTTATGAATAACATATTTTTCCAGATATCATTGAATGTGGGTGATTGGTGACGTCACTCAGAAACGTTTAGGGGTTGCAGGGGGCAAATTTGTGAATGGGGGAGGGAAGGTTAGAAGGGCGCTCGACATGTGCGGCACTTTGCAAGAGGTGAGTTAAGCAATGTTATTTTATTATTTATATTATTATATGTATGATAAATTTAATATTTAATACAAGACAGTTGTAGAAAACTAAAATGATACCATGTTCCATACACGATATAGTGTAAATTATAGAACATCTAAAAATTATATTATTTTTTAAAGTAATTTTTAAAGTAAGTGAAATTGTCTGAATTATCGTTCAAACATATAAAACTTGCCTTTTTAAAACCAAAATTCCTAACAGTTCCTCTTTTAGTTGGCAATGTAGATTTTTACCTGTCCATAAAAAATCGAATTCAAGTAGTTGGTGATGGTGCATTGAAGATAGAAATGAATAATAATAAATAGACTGGAGCAATATTTGTATACTTTTTATGAAAATCCGCCATATCATTATATATGAGATACACGTTTTGTATATATAGACCAGGCTAAAAAATGTAGCGTCTTGCGTTTCATCTCTCGGTATCTTCAGGCAATATGCATAAAGAATGATATGAAACGATACATTGCATTACAAATATATGCGATAGGAAAGAAAATCTTGAAATATTTGAAAGGGTAGCTATTTATTGTGCTATTTATTTAATTTGATAAATTACTGATAAATAATTAGCAACGAAACAAACAGGAAGTTATGATCCTTTAGCTATTATAACAGTTTTCAAAATTCTAGAAATTATAATGAGAAATGCTATCATTTTAGTAGAGTAATTATTTATATTTTATATAATTATGTCTCCCCTGTAGCGTAGTTGGTAGCGTGCGCGCCTAGCAATCCGGGGAATGCGGGTTCGATT
>JAGVSQ010004435.1:0-19438 GCA_022683975.1 Rhyacophila evoluta
TTAAAATCAATTTCCATCAAGCACCATCAGTCGAAAATATTAATTATATGTATATACTTTAAGTAGATTCGCTTACTCTTATTCTTATCACTAATTGTGTCCTCCATCCACCCGCCCCGTCCTTAAACCTGGTTCTAATTAGGCATATCCCGGAGTTCTGATGTCGAGAAGCAATCTACCTTATTCGACGGGAATGTACCGGGGGTAAATATGAATAATTACTAAAGACTTAGGTTGCCACGTACTCAATTGTGGTGAAATTCGAAATAAATAGAATGAGAAATAGAGACTTATTTGGTCAAGCGATTATGTGAGAAATCATCACGCTCGCCGTGTGATGCCGCAAACTTTTTAAAAGCAACGAAATTCGCTCTTGCTGCAACTAACTCGGATAATCCGATGGGTCCAACAGCTGGTTAGACTTAATTCAGTAACTTTACTCTTATTCCTACTAGTATTATATTATATATACTTCTCCAGTTTACATTTTAATTACTTAATCTTGTTTGTTCTACAGGTGAAGTTTTTGAATAAGCACTGCTCGCCTTCATGGTTTTTATCATATACCATTTATTATTTAGTAAGTACGAAACACCCGACTTGAGTTTAGGCTTAAGAGACACGTCAACGACAGACTTTTGTAACCATAGTAAGTGACCAATCCAAGTAACTAAAAGGAAAATAACGACGTCATTTCATTTTATTTTATCCCACTTAGTGGTGTATTTACTAATACAGTTGATATTTGACACGATACCTTACATATAAAATAAAAAATATATATTTATAAATCGACCCTATTTACGCCAAAGGCATTAACCGTCCCAGGACAATAATGCTGTCAATAGGGCTTAATTCCTCCTTAGGTCGTTCTTTTTTAAATCTTAAGTTGAGTTTAGATGCTAATTTGTCATTTACGGCTTGATTACTTTTGATAGAATGTGTATATTGTGATTTTAAAAATAAAAGCGGTTTCCAAAACACTTTAGTGCGTTTTAACTAAAGATAGTCAAAATAAAAAAAATATCTATTGTTAAGTTTAAACTTGTATCCCCGAATGTGAAGCATATAGATATCAGTGATGTGAAAATGACCCCTCTATAGAGTATATGGATTTCCGCATTAACATCTTATGTTGAAAATTTTATTTCAAGAGAGTTTTAGTCGAATTTCGATAATCCATCAGCTGTAGGACTCAAACCCGTAATCTCCGCCTCCGAAGTGCGCACGCTTTCCTTTCAACTACCGACTTCAACTAAAGCTACAAAAACTATAGAAAACTAAACAAAGACAAACAACTAAATTAAATATTTTCAGTTAAAATTTTACATTTGATCGATAAAACGCTAATATAATATTATGCATTGTCTATGCATAATATTAAGCTAAAGTTTTTATTTATTTCTATTCTACGATTTAAATGAACCATTACAATTAATATGGCGCAAATTTACTGTTCGCATAAAATTCTGTTCAAAAGTTTACAAAAATGTAATAATAGTTCATAAATGTCAACAGACATTATCTGAATTTTCGTAAGCAGTGTAAGTATGTATTGTGTATGCAAACATAGCGAGCAGCATGACATGACAATCGATCCAAATATTAGCACTCCGTGTGAATATTATCTATGGTAATATATTAATATGTGATACAAAGGAACAATTGAATGTAGTTAAGCAGAATACGTCCAAGCCACATTCAGATCTAAATGAGTAAAACGCGATTGAAAATTCAAAGAAACACATTAACATTTAGTATGACTTTTATATTATTAAGACTGTAATATGAAACTTAAATACTTACACGGCATATACTACATCTTTCCTGATTGCCAAATAATTGAGAAATGTACTACTTTAAAAGTTATTGAATGTTTTGTGGGTTGGACGTTTTTGCTAATTAAAATTTTGATCATTTGATACTTGGATTTTTATTAATATTGCATTAGTCTTTACTCATAAAACCTTGGAATTGCTTATATTTAGTGTATTTTTTTATTTATAAATAAAACAATATATCGATATAATAATATATACGTACGTATATAAATTGTTAGTGCGCGGGTTAGAAAAAACAGCGATTACTTCTTTTGGGTGTATTTTTCTGATTGGATGTCTTTGTCATATTAAAGAATTAATGTTTTCAATTTGTGGCTTGGTCGTCTTCTGTTTAACTACACCCAATTGTGGTTCGCTCAATCAAAAACGTGCAACTTGATGGTGGTATTCACCAAGAAAATACGAACGAACAAGATGGTGGACAATTTTCTAATTTTGAAAAATTTTATGGAAATGGATAACGTCACGGTGTACCGCGATTCTAGAACCGTTCGTTCGATTACGTTCTGTTGGTGTATACCAACTTAAGAAAACAGATGAAGCAACTACAGTCCAACACACCACAGTCTTTTGTTTCTTAGATATGCTGCAAGACACCGTAAAAACAAACCACCTATCAATTATTGTTCGCCTTTTGAAAAAATCGCTAAATCGTGAGAAAATCAGAATAACAATCATGCAAAAATAAGAACTCCTTCAATTTTACAGAAATAAAAATGAAGTAACGAACTGGGTATTTACTTTCTCAATGAATCAGAAAATTGATTAGTCATTTTCTCAAATTAATGTGGCTTCAGACAAGGCGTTTTTCAAATTTGTCGAGTTTGAAAGCGTTATTTGTAAGCTGTAAATGGTATCGTCATTTCAAAATGTGAAGCGTGTTCACAATGATTCATTTTACAAACACTTGTATTTACAAATGTAAATTGTTGATTAGAATCTACAATAGTGGTTCGATTATCCGTACTATTTGGGGTTTAGGGTAGTGCGGATACTCCAAGAAAAACGAAAATATCAAAAGGAGAGAGAAAAATATAAATATGCACATATATATTGTGAATATTTTTGTTGAAATATGTATACATCTACACATATGTACAATATAACTTAAATGTTAATTATTGCGAATTAACTGAAACAACGTAACATATAAAAATAGCGACCATTCTTTGAGCCAGGTAATTTGTCTTTCAGTATAAATCGGTGTAAACAGGGCTGCAGCGTGCTATGAGACAAAGACACAGTCTCCTCGGGCGACATTATATAAGGGGCGGCAAAAGTAGCGAAAGCAATACAAACGCTCCTAACGCCATCACCAAAAATTTGAATTTGCGAAAATGGAGAATTTCATTAAGCGCGAGATCTAATACAAAAATAGAAACGAGAAACTGCAAGAATTTTGACGAAAGTGCGAAATTTGAAAAAGCAAAAATGCGAAAATGGAGATGGATTTCAGGATGGCATTTTAAAGACTTGCATCTAACTGAGATAGTTTACAACACAGTGCTGGTAGTGATAGTGCATAGTTACAAATAACGACATATTTAGAAGTTCTGCTTTTTTAAGAAATCAGCTTAAAACCGATATTGAAATATCATTAATCGATAATATTAATATGATTATTTTTAGCATGTTTTAACTATTACTTCCAATTGTATTTTAACTAGTCGCGTAAAGCGTAGCATATCTAAATATGTATAGACAAATAAGTATAATAAAGGAAAACAGTTTTAAAATTCAGTGAGATCAAAAGCCGTTAATGATGATGATGTGTGGCATAATCTTGCACTACTTTAACTAAATAGGTTCTTATTGTATCAAATTTCTGCACCGCTCTTGTCATCATTTATTTCTAGACAAAATGTTACACTGCAACAGAAAAAAAATGCCATTGTATAATATTACTATAACGATGTCGAAACCTTCATAGTAAGGTGTTAAATAGCCGGGAGTTTTACGGCAATTTATAAAATATTTTATTTTATTTAAATGCCCTTAGCATGGCGGGGCGTGGGAAAATTTCCCAGACCGTTCTCAGAACAGTAGTCATTGTGCGGGATATTATTTTTGCACTTGTGCAACACTGTTTCCACCTGTGTTAAGTATGTGATTTTTCATTTTATTATCTAAATGTACCGATGAATTTTTCGCGCCACATTTCAACGGAAGAGTATCTTTTTATTTTTTTGTTTTTTGAATAGTGGACTTTTGACAGAAAAGGGAAAACAAGACATTTAATTTTATGATAGCTATTAATCGAGCGACGGTATATTTGTATGGATATAAAAGTATTCATATAATAGAGGTTAAAACCAGCTGATCATCCAATATTGAATGTATTATCTAGTAAGACATAATTAATAAACAGAGGTAATGGCGTTTCCTAATCAATCCACAAGGTGGGTGTATCCTGACTGTGGCTATACAATAAGAGACTGTACACCATGTAACACTAAATATATCGACTGTGGAAAGGAAAACGGACGTATCCATAATTTAAAAAAAAAATAGCCTTTATTCAATAATCGGAATGTACACAGATAAATACATGTTCTATCAAAATGATGTTAGCTGAAAATATCGAGTTTGTGTCAAAATTTAGCTTTTAAGATTGAGAAAATGATGCTTTGTGAAATTTGCGACCAGGAATAAGGGCTCCAATAAATTTTATTAGTTTTTCTTAAATAATTTATTAAATTAATATAATATTGAGTAAATAAAATACCAGTTTTAGTACTCATGTACTTCAAGGTGGTGCCTGTGTAAAGTTTTGACTTTGGCTCAAAATCATTAAATAAACGTTTTTTGTGCCTCCTGTAAAATTTATTGTATGTGGGTTACGTCCTTTTTTATTTCCACAGTGAAATTATATAATTATTTTTTTCAATATTTTATAATTAGAACCGTCTTTAGACGAATGCATACAATGGCTTTGAGGCACCGACAGCATTCCCTTGTATATTCTATTATATACTGATTTTGTCAAATATTTAAAGTTCAAATAAAAATTAAATTAAAAATAATGTTTTATCTTTATAAAATGTCCCCATATGTTTTTATCTCTCTTCTATAAAATTTAGGGTATATTTTTTGTAGTTACGAATCGTTTTGAGAATATCAGCCATTCTCTTTCACAATGATCCTTAAAATAATTCATCATCTCTTCTTACCCTACAAAGAGTTTTGTAAGGGCCTGGCTGAAAATCAATAAAACGTGATGCAAGCTATAGACATTGCGCTTCTTGTCTAATTAAGCTTCTGTTCATCGACCGGATTTTTTTCAAATCCATTCTAAAATTTAAAAAGCGAATTCGAAAAAATAAAAACAGATACCAGGAAAAACCTTTATCTTATTTAATTACACTATTTTGAAATAATATGAAATATTAAAAAAGAAACAGCAAAATTATAAATGAGTTTTATTTCATTCGATAAATTTATATTGTTAGCCACTTAAATAATGATATATTGTTAGATTGAACATACTAATTATGTATTCAAATCATTTAGTATCTTTCCACAGGCATAGTTCACTCAGAGTAACGTAATACGTTATTTTCGAGCCTCGCTGGTCCAGAGTAGGGGGATCATAGTCAAAGGTTTTTCTCTCCCCCTCTTCGGTCCAAATTTTCCGTACCCGGAGCCTCAAAATAAGGCCACTTATAAATGCAAACCACAAAAACATTTTAGCAATCGCATCCCAAGTTCTGTTTCGACCACAACAAGGATTCTTAGTAAAACGCCACAAAAATATTTAAATCACAGTTTAAAATATTAATCTAATTAAGTAATTTCATTTTGCAGTGTTAGCTATTTGCACGAAAATAAGAAACTATTTTGTGATTTATTTTTAAACAAATTTCAAACATGGTTTCTATATTCACCTTTGTGGTTGTTAGTTTGAGTTTGATAGGGTGTGATGTTATGGCAAAGCCAGGATATTCAGATCACTATGTGGATTATTATGTAAGTTAATTTAAAAAATATTTAAACTACTATTATTATTTATTCTAACAGTGTGAAGATGATCATTCCAGAAATGGTGTATATGGATGTTTGCATTTTCAAGACTTATGTTGACAGAATAACGAAAAAAAAACCATGTATATTATATTAATCGTGTGTTTTCTGAGTACACTGCACGATAACGTTTGATAAATCTTTATCAGTTTTTAAACTATCACGAGTTAGTTCAACATTTGGCTGGTGTACGATTTATTTTGGTATACACATATCTGTACATTTAAACGATAGCAAAATGTATTATATTTGTCCAGTTTTATGGATTAAGACGTTTGCAACTACATTTTTTAAACATAGCTTATATGATATATACAGAAGTGTGTTTATAGCAAATATCTTTTGAAAAATTACATGTAATAAAAAATAATAAAAATATAAATGACAATAAAGTCCAGTAAAAAAGTGTTGCATTAAAATAAACGAAATCGCTAGGTAAACAGTTAATTTGCTTTATCCTAGAATCGATAAATCATATCCCTTAATATTTATAAGAAAAAAAAGATTAAGAGTAGAATATCATTTTAAATTACTATCTTGTCTACATTGTGAATTTTATTTTGATTATTTAAATTGAATAACCTGGATCATAAACTGAATATAAAAGTATTGAATGTATATTTTATTAAAATCATTTTTGATTAATTTTTTGTCGCATAATATTATCTTAAAATATATTTAATTTTAGAAATTATAAATTCACTATGATTAAGTATATTTTATTCATATTAATTTTAATTGGCACCAAACCTATAAATTAATTTTCTTAATCTTTGAAAATCTTTACATAAAATATCCATTATCAGCTACACATCCGAAGACAGTTAAAATCTTTCAGATGTGAAACGTGAGTCACTTTTTCTTTATTTTAATACATCCATAACGACAAAAAACACGAAAAAAATGATATCCGCTTTAATCGACAAACTAACTGGCCAATCGTCTAATGATAACGGACTGGTATCGAAAATTTCCGACTCATCTTAAAAGAATACTTAATTTGATGTCTTTAGTACATTAATTTCTCTTTGGCAGATGAATATTGACATCGTGTTTGATTTTGGATACTATAAAATTTCACTTTCAATAACTTTCCCGTGAGATTGTCATTTATATCACCTGCGTAAGAAACGCGTTTTTTAATTACAAAGGAACGCACGTGAGAAAATACAATATGTATCCAAACACATTCTATGTTCACATTCACGTACTAATATAATATTTGTACGTAAGAGTTATACATTCATCGCGCAGTTTAAGATTTATCACACATAAGTAACACAATTTATTGCTGTCGTCATTAGTTTTAGTGTTGTCTGATTTTAACGGCTTATTTGAGGATTTAGAAATTACTTATTATGATTGTCGCCCACCGTCGTTCAGTAGATAAGAATTATTCTATATTAATTCGGGGATTTGTCTACTTCACGTCCCAGTTTTATAATAAATCACATATTATATTACGTGTATCTCGATGCAAGAAATATTCCTAATGTGTTGAGTGATGAGTGGTTGATTGATAATTGATTGGATAATCATATCTTACAATTGATATGTCTCAACAATAAACGGATAACTATTGTATCGACTGTATAAAGAAAAAATGATGTAATGTTGATTTTTTTTCGAAATAGATTTAATCAATAATTACATTGTATACAACTTAATACACGTTCTATCAAAAAGATGTAAGCAACAAGTGCTAAATTAGTATTTAAATTTAGTTTTTAAGTTTGAAAAAGAGAGGGCCTTTAAAATTTCCGACCAGAAAAAAGGACCAAATCAATTTTATTGGTTTTTCTTAAATAACTTAAAATTAATACCGGATTGAGTAAATAAAACACCAGTTTTAGTCGTTGTGTACTTTGTGACTGTATAGATATAGATATAAATAGATTTGATATTTTTACTTTGGCTCAAAATCATTAAACATACGTTTTGTTGTACCTCCTGTAAAATTTGTTATGTGTGGGTTACGTCCTTTTTCATTTCCAAAGTCGATATGTATTATAAATATCCACGTTGTGAAACCATACTCTGCCGCGAATTGGAAATGGCAACCTTAATAAAAACTATCTTAGATTTTAATTATTTCTAACACAAAGGATATTTTCAAATAAAGTTTCTAGCGCGAAGTATTGATTCACAGTTTATCTAAAAAATATAAATTATCTTTTTATAGCATTTCTGCTTTGAACATAATGCATATGTACCTCAGAAATAATAAAAAAAATCACGAGGATTGTTTATCAGCATATTGATCAACCTATTGGGCATTTAGTTGCGTAATTCTTATGCAGCTACAAGATTTTAAGATACAACCTTCGGCTTTTAAGCGTGCGTGCCCACCGCCGGAACCATTAGCATTTGCATAAACTCATGTTCTCGAATATCAATATAAAAGCTATAGTCAATTAATATTTTTAGCAAAGTATTACTAAAAAGTACAATATTACAAGCCTGACAATCGGTTATAATCGATTCTACTCTCAAGCCTAGACCAATCTAGTCGGGCTTAAGTTACTTGTTTGGTTTCCTATCTCGCCGCGTGGTGTCGCACACATCTTTCCATATTATCACATTACTTTAATCGAAATATTTGAACCTTCAATGTATAGTAAGAAACGAAATTTATTTGTCACCAGGTATAAGCTCGCTTAATAATATTGTATAAAAAGCAGTTGATTGTGGTTTTATCCGACTGGCATCGGTAATAGTGGGCTTGCAGCGGAAGGAGCTCCGCATTCTTGATTTATACTCGATTTGACGGTTTTGTGTGATCTCAATGATCATTATTTCAATCTTTTTGACAAATCTTTACAAGATTTTGCTACCATGATTGTTAAGTATAAAGCAAGCAAGATTTTTTAAAATTAAAAGGTCAATATGTAATAGGAAGTACAATACTACAGGACAGTACTTTGCGAGATGTGTTTGTGGAGGAAATAACTTATTTTTACGATTAGATTCAGTGTCGCGCCGTGAGTGGAAGGCGCCATTGTGCATAACGTATTTTAAACCGTCTCTCTGTATATCTTCAATGATTTTGCAAACTGGCACATTTTAAACTTTCTAGCTCTTTTCTGTGTTTATATGAGTATCTTATAATTTCATATGATACTTGTTTAAATGATGCACACATGGTTGCACGTAGAAAATACTGGCGAATTCATATCATTTTAGCTATAAAAAGGCGCCCATAATATTTAGGCACCCTTGTTCGATGCACAATACGCACATAATAATATGCCCCTGCTTATCCGAAAAAAATCAAAATATGCCATTTTATTTCCTCATAGTTAATTTTAATACTTTTTATTTTCCAGGACCATCCCAAATACGCATTCAATTATGGAGTTGCGGATCATTCAACAGGCGACGTAAAATCTCAGCACGAAACCAGAGATGGCGATGTTGTTAAAGGTAAAGTAACAATGCAATGGAAAAGTTAGTAAATAGATAATTATGATTACTTCATTGGTGTCAAGGAAAATCGATTAAATCTCATGATTTCAAGAATATTCGGAAAGCATTAAAATATTTTAGAAACATTTCATTGGTACCTAAAACTGTATGCATGAATTTTATTTAAATATATAAAATTATTTTTATTTAGTTTCAGAAAATCTTCTTTACGTTGCCATTCAAGACGAGTGCAATAAAATTAGGGCCAACTAAATAGTACAATATTGCACCCAAATTAACTCGCTTTGTGACTACAGAATTTTAACGATCACAGTTCTTTACAACGTAGCTTCACAAATGTACCATAATTATTTAAACTCCACTTACGAATATCGGATATTGAAAAATTTCCTTGTCATTTATATACCATAGCTATTTATTACTAAAAGTCAAACTTCACCGCAAGGGATTGGAAAGGGAGATTGGGATTACGAAAATTTCTATACCCGAATTTACCTTACGCGAGCTAAAAATAAACGAGAAACCTCAAATTCTTGATTCAATTCCGAAAAAACCTGAGATTCGAGTTCCATTTTTTATTATTTTTTCGAAATTTCCAATCTCTACTCACAGCCAATGACATCCATCATTGAGCAATATCTATTTATTCCGCTGTCCACAATTGTGTATTATTAACTACTGTCAACCTACTGACAATCTTTGTTTTTCAGGGATTTCAAACATACTCTGATCCACTATTCAGTCAGATATCAGTATTTATTTTTCAATTAATATGTGTGTTATGATAATAGGTCAATATTCCCTTGTGGAGCCAGATGGTTCAGTAAGAACTGTAGACTACACAGCGGATCCTGTGCATGGTTTTAACGCTGTTGTCTCAAAGTCTGGTCCCAGCCTCCACACTCCTGTTATTCCAAAACCTGTGCTGCCAGTCCTTGCCAAGAAGATCGTCTATGCATCACCAGCACCCATTTGTAAGAAATTGTACTTGATACTGAATAATAATGAATTTTATAAATATAACCACTAACCAGTGTGGTCTAATCCTAACAGAAAAGCAATGAAAAAAAACTCAGCTCACTTCAGTTCTACATATACATCCAAAATAGTTTGCATGGATTGATTAATTTTACAAATATCTTTTCTATATGGACCAACAATTGAATGCATTTTCAAAATCAGACTTCATACAAAGTAAACATTTTGCTAAATCTGTGGAAAGTTAACTTCTATTGTTGGTGCACACCTTTTCAATGATAAGTATCGACACTACTGACCAACCATAACTTATTATGAATGTTTTATTTTAGTATACAAGTCTCCCGTGCAGTACTCTGATTACGATATCGGGTACGATGTTGGAGGAGATTATTACAACGGCCATAACAACGGATACAGCTTTTATTGAAAACAAGAATATTTTAACATGTCTATGAGAAGTGAATATGTACAAATCAATTACATAAAATGAATAGTAAATAACATGAGACTAAGGTTTGCAGTATTGTATAACTAAACTATTGTAAAAAAATAAAACCCCAATTCACAGTTATTTGTCTTTTACTGCCTTCTTATAATAGATTACACTTTAGCATGTACCTTAATAATATGTAAGATGTCTTACCTGCAATTCTCTAGAAGCAGTGCCTTTTATTTTAATAACCTTCAAAAATCAGTTTTTTTTTCATTGAATTTGGTTAAAAAAAATAAATTCCAACCATGATGTCAATGTAAAAATGAAACTTCGATACAACATCTGCTCCAAAAATGGGGCTAATGAATCAATGGATCAATACTGTGGAAATTCATTTGCTCTATTTTAGAACAAATTATAAAAAAGAGATGTTTTTTTCCTATTGTGCCCACTCTGAAAATGGAGCATATAGTGTGATGATGACCCCTCCGGAAATGAGATATTTGGATCTCTGCAGTTTAAAGATTAATCTTAAAGATTTTAAGGTTGGTTGGCAGTCAGCTAATTGATCAACCCATTGAATATCCATTTCTACATCCTTTAGGTTTTTAAGATACCTGCTGCTGTAGAATTCTAACCCCTGTGTACACTGATCTGTGAGGCTACCAGGTGGGACAGCATAGAGGTATATAAACACCTGAAGTGTAGGTACCAGGTCCCAGGTGCGCAGGTGAAAACTGGCAGAATATGAAAGAAAAAAACGAATTTCACAAGAATCATTGTGTCTTCCATTGTATTGATTATTATTTAATATAATTTTGAAAGCAGACTTAGCATAGTTTGCTTCCTACTTTTTGTAAAAAAAAATTTGAAGTTACACAACCACACGGTGCTATTTATACATTTATGGCAAGTTTTTGTAAAAAATATTAGTTTCACTAAAATTGCTGCCTAAAAGACTAGCTGATATCTGGATAAAGTTTAATAATATAAGTAAAAACATTCAACCCTGTATAAAGGAATGTCATGAAACCTGTCTTTTAATGAACTGAAAGAACTAGATACCATCATTGTTGACGGTATCTAATTTTACCTTTATAATACATTTGTAATACAGGCATACGTGTATAGCCATTAATTTTAGATACTGGTAAAAAATACTTGTATGGAGCAATTGAATAGAAGAACCCATTCTACCTTTGAACGGAGCCATAAAATAAAAAGAGGTGGAATTACCCGCCTGCTATTCAGTACTAGTCAGGTGGGTTGAATTACCTTTTCCACTCAGTGTGTAAACAGACTACTTATGGGTATTCATTTTTATCTATTAGCTACATGCCTCAGATATATTATAAGAATATGTATAAAAATTGTTGTTATTACAATCCGCAATCTCCAGTTCTGAAACAAGCACACTTCCCTCTCTGTCACCCAATCTACAAGAATAGATGCTGAAATAAAGTATATAATGACGCAAAAATTTGATCATGGAAAAACTGGTTTACTAATTTATTAAATATACTGTATATAAAAGTTATTAGTTTAATTTATTTATTGATAATAGTTTTTGTTAAACATTACTTTCATATAACTAATTATATTTTCATACCATTACATTATATTTAGCATATAAAAATTATACATGTAATTCACAAAAAGGAAGTAAAAAGTTATATATAACATAATTTTAACAATCACAAATTTGTGGAATTTTTTTTTCATTCCCTCATTTTAAAAATTATATAAATAAACAATTAAAATAAAATATTATCACTAATATAATATAGATACGTGTACATACACAAGGGAATGTTTTTATTCAGTAAATTAATTTATAAAAATCATATTTTCCATCTAGATCATAGGTTCTGAAACTTTGGCCAAATTATTAATTTCTTCTATAAGAAGCTAGCATCCCCCAAACACCATGATTATACCTCAAATATTTACGAAATTATAAGATTCTCATTTTTTAGCTCATGTAATAAGAGCAGAGGGGTTGTAGCCCCAATTTGGGAACCTTATGGTCTAAATGCTCGAATTTTGACATTTTTCACGAATATTATACAACAATTCTCCAAGTAATATAATATTAATTACCACATCGAAATTAATGAATGACTTAGTTAAGTGATGAAATATCATGAAAAATAGGAAATTAATAACAAGTTACGTGACCCTCCCCCCAAACAAATCTTCAACATTTGAATGCAATATTTTCTAGATGAAAATGTAAACAGCTAACTACACACATTAATTGTTTACCATTCATTGTGTACAAGTAAATGAGTTTTATTATTTTATGTATTTTAATATCAGCAATAAATAAACCAAGAGAAAAAAACAATTGAAAAATTTATGTAAATATCCTAAATTTATCTTGCTTTATGATTGTAAAACGTTGTGATCAATCACGGATGTTTAAGCTAACGCCGTTTCTTTTTGTCCTGTTTTCGAGGACGATGGTGAGGCCGCCTTCCTGGAGACGACTGTTCCGAACTGCATTCATCACTGTCAGCACCCTAAAGCATAACATGATAATGAAGCTACTGGTCTGAATATTTTCACGCTGAATGTTTCTTACTCCCAATGACTTTCGAAGGCCACAAGTTTAAGCAAACTGATAGCATACCTCTCACGACAACTCGTGTCTTTACCTTGGTAAATAATAATTAAATTTGTAATAAGTATTTGCATGATACAGCATTTTTTTTAAATATTGGTGAGCTTAGCACTAATAATGTCATGTTAATGAGCACGTAAATGTGAGCCCTGTGTCAGTGAAATTATTAAACGTGCATTGGTAGTGACAACTATAAAGTAAAAAATTCCAAAACGATATTCGGTAAATATTTGAATCTTTGTTTTTACCACCTTGTTCGAACTGTAGTCATTAGAATTCTCAGGTAAAGTGATACATGCAGCTAAACATATCACTTGAAATACCGCTCCAGCGTAGAGACTGTATCGCACGATTGTGCTCATCAAATCCTCCGTTATAGTAATCATTTTGTCAGAATGATAAATAAATCTTTTTAATTTGATCAATAATATGTCGAATACTTTTGAAAAATGAACGCAACAGACACAACAAAATGTAATATTATGTTTGTGTTTGATTGATTTTCATAGACAATTTTGACGTTCGATTGACAGCAACAAACAATTAAATTTTTGTGGCTGTACACGACAAAAGATGTTTGTTATTTACTCATGAACTAAAATAAATTAGCATAAATAGCAAGCAACTAAAAATAAATAGAATTATTTTGTATTGGATTTTTAAATTTATTTGGAAAATCTCTTCAAAAGATTTTACTTTATTCAATGAGTTGACATTTTAAAAAATATTCATAAATTTAAAAAAGTTTCCTAGTGGAACATGTTTTTGCAATTTGTATTATATTCACTCCAAAATAAAACAAACAGCTCTTAGTAGTATAAGAATAACTACATCGGAAAATTAAATATTATACTCACGTTGTAAAAACTTAAGCAACTTCACTGTTAAATCAATGTGAGTAATAAAAAGGTAAAATTTGCATTTATGTTTGTATTATATTTGTTTTTCACCAATAATTTAGATTAAATATTTTATTTTTCTTCTCTTTATTTCATACTATAATTTGAAATTATTTTATCATTATAATTATACAGACAAGATATCATGATGTATTATCTCAAATAAAAATTATTTAGATATTTAGCTAGTTTTAGAAATCAAACACGTTTTAAATATTTTGTTTTATAAGTATAGCTATAACTTAAATACTCCATACTTTTAACATATCTACGTAGCATCTAATTGTGCAAATAACATATAAAAAAGATTTACTAGTTAATTTACATGATAGGTATTCCTAATATATTGTGAAATATTCGTAATTTTTCTTGCTTATGGTTTTGAAATGCTGTAAACAATGTCCGCTTGTCAATGTCCCTTTTGTGAATAAAGTGTTTCGTACGATTCGCCGTTGCTTCGTTGACTTTCAGAAGCATTTTATTATAATATTTACTGCTGATGATATTTTCGTTTAACTGTTGAAATGGCAGACGCGAATGAAGGTAATATCATGTGCTTGTTATTTAAGATTTGGTTTTATGTTCATTTCGTAAATCGAGCGTTCTCACGTTTTTATAGTACTCGTATGGGCTGTGAAACTGTTTTTAATTTTTTTTTATTTTAATCTGTTTTAACTCATCAGTAATTTGAAAAAAAATATTACTGAGCCTCTGTTAGATTGTTTAAATTGTTATAATAATTTGTGAAGTACGGTATGAATGCATACCTTTTCATATTTTATCATACTTCATTCTAACCTGACTTGTCAAGAATTTGTTATCAGTTGAAATATTAGTATTCATTAATTTAGCGTAATCTTATTTGTAAATTTATTCTTTGGAAATATAACATGAAATTAATAAAGGAATTGACCAAACGATTTTTAATTAGCACTGATGAATATACGAACCATCCTGATCTGTGTATGCTACTAAATTGACATAGTTATTACAATTTATCAAATCGTGTCTTGTAGGTATTGTCTGAAAATTCCTTAAGTCTATAGTAATAATTTAAAGGTTCTTTTTGCAAGGAGAACTTGTAGAAGTTAAGAACGCCACTTATATTTGCAATACTGAGATTTTATTTTGTGCAAAAGACGGCTAAAATAATCTATACTAAATCTTAAGTGGTGTTTTTTTATTCACAAAACTTTCGCAATTTTCATGATTAAGTTTGTAGCAAGTTGGAAGCGCTATTCGCACATCCGATGCATTTTTTGACATTTCAAAGTTTATTGTCATTACAGCACTTTGTCTTCTCATAACAACACTGAAGCCAGTTTTTGAAACTAAATATTGCCTTCTTTAAATACGACAAGTTATTTTTAAAGAAACCCAAACCCAACCTTTAATTTACTGATCCGTTTGTGATATATGTACCTGTTGTAAGTATAGGATTAAAATGTAATAAAATAAATACTATATAGTTTTTCAATTACTTTATTTCTGCGAGTACCGGTCCTAAAATATTGAATGTCCCCTCATTTATCCTTTGTTTATATCAGAGCGCGTCATTTTTGCGCGTGTGACTGCTGCTGTGAAAGATGTTTGGAAGATGACCCGTTATGGGCATGCGCTGTTCAAATGTCGAAGTATGCTTGTGATGTTAGAATAGCTCTTCTTATTTTTATTTTTTTTTGAAGCATGAACCATATGGATCTGCACAGTGTGAAGATATTCACTCCGAAATAGGAGTATATGGATCTCCGCAATATGAAGAGATCTTGTCAGATTATTTTTCACGAGAATTGTTTCTCAGACAATTACTCAACCCATAGGCATCCAGTCTTGCATTTTCGGATTTTTAAAATCCAACAGATGGGGAATCGAACCCACATTTCCCGGATCGCTAGGCGCGCACGCTACCCACTACGATACCGGGGAGATATCTATTTGCTACCAACTTGATCGTGAAAATTGCGAAAGTTCTGTGACTAACTCAATAAGAATACAATAGTTAGGATTTAGCCATAGTTTATTAAGTAGTATCCAAAGTCATACATAATTTTCTAACTTTTAATTATGTTTCGCAAGATTTTCAATTTATTTATATTATCAATAACTACAGTACACTCTCACGTTTAAAAGTATTTGAGAAATAAACCTACATTACCATGTAACTAAACTAAATTCTAAAATAAAGGTACACTATATTGAGTTGAATGTTGTAATGTAAAATGAAATGCTGGTTGAATTGCTCAAATGCAGACAGTGTAATCTGCCTTATATATTTGTATTTTTTTTGACGGTTAGTTGAACACTTTCCAACGAATGTAGTGACAGTAAAATTATGAATTTCACCAAAACAATATATTTTCATGGTGATCACGTATATTGCGTTACTCATAGCTACAAATAAATGCAGTTCATTCACATTTGTAATCTTAATGCCGCACTGTGAGTAGAAGATGCTCTTGTGTGAAGAGTTTTTTATAAGAGAAATTGTATAAATTAAACCATCTATCATGTTTAACTTTCTAGCCTTTTTCTGAAGTATTTTATAAAGTATCTTATGTTTTTATAGTACACTTATTTAAATTATGCAAATATTATTGCCCGTAGAAAAAAACCGGTTGGTATATTTAATTTTTCTTAGAAAAAGGTGCCTATTATATTCAGGCGCCCTTGTGCGGTGCACAATCTGCATACTAGTACGACTCAGCCCTGTATTATATATTCTTACAAAGGTAATTTAATATGTTTTGCGTTTGCAACAACATTGCATTAAAATGACTCAATGTGGAAATTTCTCTTTGATATTTATCAGTCTTTCAAATTATGTTTTAGAAAGTATAGGCAGTGCTGTCGACGGCAGTATGGGTGGCAGTGGACCAAGGGGAAATCTGTTAGCGCGACCACGGTTTGTGGCAGTAGCTTCTTCTACGGCAGAGTCTCTGTACAGACCGATGTCTACCGGCACTTTTCATGCTGACCCATCAAATGTATTCAACTCAACCAAATCTGGTTAGTATTGCATCTAAATGTAATTATGGCTGAGTTGAAATAGGTGATAGTGATCATAAATATATGGAGATAAAACCCTTTTTATACCTGGTGAACCTTTTATGTGATTTTATGCTTATTTAATTCATTGGTTTTATGTGGCTTTTAAGTTATGTAACATATCCCTTACTTTTCAACATAAATTAAGACTTTTTTGTGCAATCTTTTTATGTGCGTTTTCTATGGAACGTATTTATCACGTCCAAAAAAGAGATTCGACCATATATGACAAAACAACATTTCAATGAATGTTTGAATATGTGGAGTTAATATTTCTAACGTGTTGATTATTCTATTGCAGTGTTGCGACCATCCCAACTGAAGGCATCTAATCCATTTGCAAGAGTCTCTTCTGATGGTGGCGATGCATCCAAACCGTCAAGTTCAGGCTATCCCTTCTTATCAATTTCTTCGCCATCGACCTCTAATGTAATTGCATCCTCATCAAAAGCAAATGACTCCGAAGTGAACAATGCAACTGACAAAGCAAATGATGCTCCTAAATTTGTCCCGCTGCACTCTTCGCGAGACAGCATTAGTTTTGCAGGAGGAACTGCATCACGAGCGTCACCTTCTGGTCTGACTAGAGCCTCTGGGTTTGTGTTTGGTCAAAATTTGCAAGAGAGGATTATGAAACAGTCGGATGAGGAATCAGGAGAGGGACCATCAGAGCATCCTGCTACCAATGGTACATCACATCTCTTCTTTTCTGCTGCTGTTAAAGCCTCTGCTGAGTCGCAACCTACTAAGGTCAGGCTTTCCTTTTTATTACTATTTGGTTTAAAAATATTGTTACCACAATGTCATATCCATACACTACCTAATGTTAGAAACAAGCAATTATTGATCAATAAAAATTATTTGTACTAATGATGAATGAAATTGCGCTAATTTCTCCAGGAGGAAGCCGGTGGGACTTTGGCAGAATCTGCAGAGGCATGGGAGAGGGCGAGAGATGCTCCGCAGCCACCAGCTCATCCGCCTGGTCCTATCTTTACAGGAGAAGAAGAAGAAACCAATGTCTTGCAGGTCAGCCAATTATATATTTTTATTCACTCCTACTATGGAAGTCAGTCATTTACACCAAGCAATATATACAAATAGAAAGAAATGTTCTCTAATATATAAGTAATATTCATATATGTATATATAATGTACTAGTGTATTTCAAAAAATTTCACATTGGTACCTGCACATTATATGTGCTTTATTCTCTGCTTATTCTTGGCTTATTTGGATTGCAGAAGTCCTTAGGTTTTTGAGTTTAATATTGCTTGAGATTGTTTCTGCTTAATCATTGCGATGTATTCACATATCATTGGTGTCACAGGTAAACTGTCGACTGTTCGCGTTTGAAGGAGGGGTTTGGAAAGAGCGTGGCCGTGGCCAACTTCGACTAAATGATGGTATCACTTCCTCCAGACTGGTCTGTCGAGCTGCTGGATCTCTTAGAGTTCTTCTTAACACTAAGGTTATATATTCATCATTCTTTTATATTGTCAATATGTAAAATGATATTTATTTATGAACTCTATTGTTAATATGTTATCAATAACCAATAAACCAAAAAACAGTGAAGCTTATAAATGTAGTGGAAATGATTCATTTTGTTTATAAATTTTGAATTATAAATCGTAATATTGTTATGCGTAAATGACAGGTATTTGGTGATATGAAAGAAGAAAAAGCCGGAAGTAAATCGCTACGGGTGACAGCGACAGATTCTAAGCAACAGTTGAAGGTCTTCCTTATTATGGTAATTATAATCTCTATATAAAAAGTGATTTGTTTCCCTGGTAGCGTAGAGGTTAGCATGCACGCCTAGCAATGCGGGTTCGATTCCCACATCTGTCGGATTTAAAAAAATTTATGAATGCAGGACTGTTTCACATTAATACTAACTCTTTACTTAAAGTATTTGAATAACTGTTATATTTTAAGAAGTGTTAGACCCTTCATGAGATGCACGTCATATTTATTACAAAATAATTTATTAAAGGGTTGGGCAACACAACCTTCACCATTATCATCAAAATAAAATAAAATATAAAAAGATGTATCATTATTAACAGCTTAAGACCCGGGGACTCATGTGAGTCTTTGAAAAACTTTGGCTGGGGACCGGGGACTCGTATTTGAGTCCTACGTCATACTATCCATTCTATTGAAA
>JAGVSQ010004436.1:0-19438 GCA_022683975.1 Rhyacophila evoluta
TATGTGAAGAGATCATCACGCTCGCCGTATGACGCCGCAAACTTTTTGAAAGCAACGAAATTCGGCCTTGTGGCAACCAAGTCGGATGGACCGATGGGTCACGTATTATATATAATAGCATTCCCGCTTCGAAAATGTATCATATGCATATCCACAGTGTGAAGATGATTCCCCGATAGCGTTGAGGCTAGCGTGCGCGCCTAGCAATCTGCGGAACGCGGGTTCGATTCTCCATTTATCTCAATCCCAATTCAAAAATGCTAGACTGGATACCTATTGGGTTTAACAATTGTCAGACGAAAAATTCTCGTGAAAAATATACTCCACTTTCGGAGTGGATATTTTCATAGTGTGCAGATCTATATGCTCCACTTTTGTAGCGAATTTGGTAGAGAGAGAAAGAAAAGATGACTACCAAAATTATTTTAATATGTATTTCAATTATAATTGATTGTTTGCCAATTCCAAAGTCTATTGGTTCTAGAATCATGTATCTGTAGAATTTGAAACCCCATAGAACATTTACCTTTTGATTATCAGAGTCACACATATCCGTAAGATATTTTAATACATACAACTTTAAATTTTCTCAATATCCAACGCCGTATCGTATACTACCATTTTTTTGTTTTAGGTCGGTTTTATAAATAAACTTGAAAGTTTTATTATTTTTTCAGTTATCGCTCACTTTACATGGAATATTATATTAACAGCAAACATACACGCCAAACTCTACAACTATATGTATGTTGTACGTATCTACTACTACAAAATGTCGCTTTTTCCTGGCGGCGCTCATAAAGGGAAGACTTCTTAAATATGCCATTTCATTACCTGTACCAGGAGTTTTAAATTTGAAACAGGCAATAAACACACAGCCTGGCACACGACAGGAGAAGGAGCGAGTACTCGAGTCAGAAGTACTGCCTTAAGTCACTCGACGAGAGATACTTGCAATGGGACCACTTGCACATACTATCTTGTAGACACAATCTGTCAACATTTTCAAATATCTTCATCTTGTCGTGGCAAGATGAGAGTACGTTATTATTATATAAAAATAGAATGACCAAGCTCAATTTGAATTGTTTAAAACTCACAAGACGCATAATACTTGACCATTATTTCAATAATAATCTGTCTAGTTTTTTATCATTACACTCAGTTCTCGACTTATTAAATGTTTTAATTATACCAGATTGCTCTAAGTTTTATTTAAAAAAAAAATCTTTAATTCACAGTATATACAATTCATATGTTATACAATTTTTACCGTCGTAAAATGCGAGTTTTTAAGTGAAAGTAACAGCTAACTGAATAATTAACTCTTTTTTGGCAGGAAAGGATAGATGAAGTAGATTTACCTTTTGAGACTTATATGGAATACTTATGCCAATATGAACATTGATATCTCATTACTGATGACGAACAAAAAGAATAAATAAATAATTAATAATATTTAGTGTAATTAATTTTCATGGAATTTCATTTTAAGCTTTTAACTATTTTGACTATTTGTTAATTTTTTTAAACATTATTACTGTCAGGTAAATTATTTATATTAGGCTGGAAACAATGAAACGAGAATTGAATAAAATAAACAAACAAAATGCTTTATTTTCTACATTATTTATTATTTTCAATCAAAATAATTTCCATTGGCATCTATGACTTTCTGCCAACAATTGGGCAAACCTTATATCCCTTTTTTGAAAAAATCATCATCTTTGGAGTTTGTAAACAATTTAAAGTCCTCTATCACATCGTTTTGGTTATTAAATTTTTTCTGTCGTAAAAATAGCTCATAATTTCGAAACAGGTAATAATCTGTAGGTGAGATATCCGTGAAATAAGGAGGATACTGTAAAATTTCATATTGTAAAGAAGTTAATTAATCAACGGTCAATGAAGCTTTATGAGATTGTGCGTTTTCGTGCAATAATATCGCACTGTGCCGATTGAGCAGCGCTGGTTTGTTTTTTCTTAAATTTTTGGTGCATGGTGTCGATTTTGTTAGGATTTTTAAAATTTGGAAACGAAGTAGACATCACCATGTTACGTTAAATCAACCTCTATAAAGTCCACTCCACCTATATATTTCTGATATCTGTAGTATTCCGTACTTCGTAGATCGTATTATACAATACATTAAATATACTATGTATTTGGTAGACTTAAAAATGCTAGTCTAACCTCAGATGTGACAAAAAGATTAATAGAAAATATTTTAGGCGCCGTGTTCTGATGATATGCTCCACCACAAAACAGGATATGAAACGAATCTTTGGACTTCAAAATAAATATTTTTTTATTATATTTTTGAAAATTTTATATTACAAATATAAATTAAAATAACGGGGAGTCACACTATTTCAAGGGAATACGATATTACGATATCAGAACGACTGCAAAATGTCTCAAACTTCATGCACTTGAGAATACTCTTCTCTTTGCTTTAATAAATTAGACAATTCCTTGAAGATGTTTCACTAACACCTAAGTAGTTTTTTCTTTAAAACATCAATTCATAAGCTTTGCATTATATTTCATTTTCTTTATTTTTTCAATGCTTATTTTTATAAGGTTTTACACAAACTAATTCCGTACCGTAAATTTTTCATATAAAAGTTTCTCATATTGGAACTAATAAAAATTCATATTTTATATTTGATTTATGGTAATCTGCGCCGATGGACACAAATTGTAAAAGCCAAACTTTCTCAATCATACAATGTTAAATCAGTTTTAAAAACATTGCTTAAATTATTTAACTACCTTCTTTAATCTGCAAAGAGAATTCATAAATATGTGTGTGTCAAAAAAATGTTAACAGCTGTTAATGTTACTATTTTCTAGCCAGTCACAGCCATTATCAGTGTTAAAGATCAGAAACTATTTTTCACATATTTTTAAGATGATTTTTATAGATTTCAGCATCATATAATCAATATAAGTGTACAATACATAACAAATTGTAAAAAAAATAACGAAAAGTATTCAAAAACGTCTCATTTCTTGAGTTACAAGAAAGCAACAAAAAACGTTTTTTGGCTCTTCTGTAAAATTTCACTTTTGCAGATAAACTCAGTAACTAAGTAAAGGATCCACTCATTAGGGTTATACATTTTTTTTATTTTTACTTGGTTCTGTGTATAGATCATAACGCTTTCGGTAAGTTTTAGTCTCATGTATGCTAGATGAAGTGGTTCGAGCAGACAAAAAGTTTTCTGGCTTCAACATATATAAGGGAATATTATATTACACTCGACAAGAGGTAAGAGTGTGGATTTTGAAACTTGATAAAAATAAAGTTGAATTTTCGAAGTAACACGTTAACGCCCGATGCGGCACGTTATCAAAATATTGACTCGGTTGATGAGGGCGCGGCGTGCAAACACGAAAGGGTCAACTCTCCAACCGAAAAAATACTTTTCAATTATCAACCGGCCACTACGTACAGGGAACATCTAGCTATATTTATATTCTACATAGAAAAACTTCCAATTTTATTTCAAGGTGAAGTAATTGAACCGGTACAATAGAAAACTATCTTTACAAACCTTTTTTTACCTAAATTAGTCGTTTTCTATTGATTTAACTAACTCAATTATTAGTATTATAACCTAATCCAAGTTGGTTTATGGTTTTAATGAAGGCATATTATACACAAAATTTGCTGCTTTGATAATTACTTGCCATTTTTATTTCAATGCACGAATAAAGACAGACAAGACAAACATTCATGAGATGGCATAGATTTCTAGATTATAATGATTTATTTTGGCAAATTGTTTTTTGCGATATTGGGTCTGTGGTATTTCCAATTGACTGCCATTAAGCATACATATTTTAGATTTAAATTTTAAATACGTTGAATTTTAAGAAACTTTTTATCATGTCCGCTCCGACAGTGAAGCATATGTATCTAGACAGTGTAAAAATAGGCACCTGAAATTAAGTCTATGGATCTTCGTGTCTATCAATTAGTGAATTTTAGAATCCAGTGATTTATAATCGTGCGCACTTACTATATGGTCATAGAAGCAACAAAAATTAAAACACTCACGTCATGTTTACTAAGATTTTCATGCATCCCAACCTTTTTTATTTTATTTTCCACGGCTAGTTACTGCAGATAACTCTCAGTTTTTAATGGTGAAATAGAAGAATTACAATTATTAACAAAGAAATTTTTGTCAAAATTACCTTATAATGTTAAGTCAGGAACTTATTAAAGACCTTTAGAATTCAATTCAATTGAAACTTGTTTATATCAACATAAAAAATCACTTAAACATGTTGATCGAAGACAAAAATACAATGATCGTATGCTAAGCATTCTGTCACATTGATAACTGATTACCCAATGGGTAGAGACCTTAACTGACCAATTTTCGTGAAGAAATCTTTCAAATATTGCTAAGATTTATATCTTCCATTCCAGATTATGTAAAACTATATTCTTCAATTTTCAGAGCAGGCATCCTAATAAAAACTCACGCAAAACCACTATATTTTACAATAATAGTAGTTGAGCATGATTTAAAATTTAATAGCAACAAAATATGGTCATCAGTATTTCATATAAAACAACTTCTAAATAAGCCTTCCATCCAAGCGCCCCGTCCTTACACCAGGTCTTAAGGTGTATTCCGAAGCTCTAGTATCGAGAAGCGACCTAGTTTATTCGACGAGAATGTCCCAGGAGAAAATATAAATTACACAAGACTTACTTTGTTACGCACTCAAGTGTGTTGAAGTTAAAAATAAATAAAAATGAAGAATAGTCATTTATTAAATGAGACTTATTTTGTCAAGCAATTACGTGTAGAGATCTTAACGTTTATTAACAATGAAATTCGCTCTTTTGGCAACAAGTGATTAGACATTTTTATCAGTTTAGGCAGCAAACAATTTTTATAGAGCAACATTTTCAAAAAATTCAAAATCTGATTACAATAGACCGCCCGCTAAATTTAAATAGTCTTGTTAAATTGTGTTACAATTTTTTATACGCTGTATTATAAGTTTATTATATAATGCTTAAAATATATCCTAGTCCGTTGAATGTTGAAAATATTATTTTACCAACGGGTGTATTTATCCCATAAATTGGGTAAAACGGAGTGAATAATGGGAATTTTATTCCGCAGAGAAAAAATAATGTTTTCACCACATATTCCCAATCGCGGATATGAACGCGCTCTTTCGTCGTGTAAATACGGACGTGTTTTTTTTATTTTCATTGGAAATATGAATTATTCCGCCATACCTATGTCAATACAAAAAGGACATATTTTAATTCAAATTTCTAGCTGAAAGTTTTTCAGCAACTAGAAGTATATATATAAAAAATTTAAATTCGTTTTCGTTTATTAAATTATTCTTTGTTTGTTTTGATAAATCATTTGACATTATATTACATACACTACATTTCAAATATATATAGTGGCGAAGTGAATAAAGTGTGAATTTTCCGAATTGCGTACTCTATAATTCGTCGTATTACTGGCAAAAGACGTTATAGTAAAAAAGTGAATTTTGAGATAATCGAGTTTTAATGTTTGAGTCTCTCGGTCAAATACATATTACGACAATTTATATCAAATAAAACATTATACATTAAGAAATTGTCGTTTAATGCATTATTATATTATTAAATGTAAAATTAACAGGGAGACTCAAACACTAAAAATCGATTTTCTCAAAATTCCCTTTTTTACTTTAACGTCTTTTGCCGGTAATACGACGATATATGGAATAATCAAACAATATAATTTATTACGCATTACCAGTTTTACCACGTAATATTTTGATGGCTTAATCTGCAAACCAGCCAACTCCAGTTGTGAAAAATTTTCAGGACCAACAAAAAATTTGGTGAATGTGCATGTAGTTGGCTGGCATGTACGAGTGGTTATAAGTATTAATATAATAAGTTATAAGTTGAATTTAAATTAAATTAAAAAAAATTAAAATCTGGTTTTCGATCATAGGTGGAGTTAGCTGGTTTGCAGATTAAGCTATCGATTTGTATCTCTACAGTGTGTAAATTACTTTGCTATACTATTTCGTAAGTTTTAAATGTTTAACATCCATTCAACACAATTCCATTCAATCTAATCTAACTCAAAGCCATACCGGAATTCTCCATGAGTTGTTTACTATTAAGCTAAAGCGGTTGGTAAACAAATAATTAGATTAATGATTCAAATTCTATTTTCTCTATTATTAAATTTTGAACAAACATATAAGTTGAGTGGAGAAGTAGCAATTATTTCTCCTAAAAACACATTTTAAATTATTTTTAAATTAGTCCGAGTCTAATAAGTCATATGGACTTCCACAGCATAAAGTCTAATCCTAACTAATTGTTTTTCGTGAGATTTAGTTGTCAGCCAGTCGTTCAATCTTTTGGACTTATTTATATATTTTTTTTATAACCTATTTTATAAGTATTATGATCTCCGGCATCGAAACATGAGTACCTACCAATTGACCATCGAAGCAGTGAAAAGTTTTTATGGTGAAATATTACATATATTATTTTAGTGTTTGTTTTCTCCGATTAATGTGGGTTGAAAATTATATCGAATATCTATTTGAATTAAAAATAGAGACACGAGAAATTATATTTAGAAGCTTTTTATTACGTATTACACAAGTCAACAACACATAAACTTGAAGTATTATAGTTATAAAAATAAAAATGTTTTATGACAAAATATAAACATGCTTGCTTTAGTGACTTCCTCTCAATAAATTGTCAGGTTAAAATCCACTTCGAAATTTCTAATCATAAACTCAAATAAACTTAAAAGTTCGTTTATTACACTTATCATTTAAAATATTTTAACTTATCACATTATTTAATCAAAGGAAAATAGTTTTTGAAGCCAAACTTTAGTATTCAAAATTCGTTTCGATTTTATCATATCATAAATAAATTGTATTTTAACGTTTTTGTTAGGGCATTATTATCACAAAAATGAATATTAACAAGAACTCTGCCCGTTTTAATGATCGGTTATTGTACATTTTAAGTGTTATTTTATATTCATTAAATACTAGAATATTAAATAATATCCTCATAAATATAATATATTAATGTATTTAATAATTGATCGTGTGTATTTTCGTAATAGCAACATTAAATGATTTTGTAAATCCCGCTATAACGATTATTAAAAATTCATTTGCAATAGCGCCATTGCGACGATTTATTAAACTAATTTCAGGTTTAATTATAATTTAGTGTTATAAATAACTACATCTAAATTATTATTTTGAATATAGAATTTTCTAAGTTTAATCAAAAACTATAAAACAGTTATAAGTGATATATAAAATGATAGATTATACAATACTAAATATAGTTATTTTTATTTCGATTGCAATAATCATCCAAATTAATATGACAGTTTTAACTGGCCACAATGGTTTAGCTTCCAAGTTTTGTCAGCGTAGTCTAATGAAATTTTCTTTCTGCTTGTATGATAAATTAGAGAATAATAATGATTTTTTTTATAAGTATCTTCATCTGTGGAAAGAGAAGAGCGTGTTTGACCATCAGTTAGGCTGGTTGGTCAATGTGACTAAATATAATATGTAGCTTTCTGGTCTTTTCTCACTAAACTTGACATTAACTGGATTTAGTTTGGTAGTGTGATGGACTACAACTAAGGTTTTAGAAGCTGCTCTTAGGACACTTAATACTGCCTCAATTCGTTGTGCCACTATATATATACAAATAATGTAGAAGCTTATAGGGTGGTGGAAGAAAAATCAAATATGACTCTTGACTATTATTTATTATGTCAAAAAAATACCATTAAATGGCAAGAATATTAACATTTTTAAGAAATGTCGCTACATTGAATGGAAACTACATTTTCTTTTGGATTATTTTTTTTTCATTTACGTTCAACGAATGCTAAAACTGTAAATCCTACTACTTACTTGGAAACATATTTTTCTCATTTTGGCGCAGAGTTTCAGGGCTTTTACAACATCATCACAGAAAATGACATCCTCGAAACGGCTTCACTGCTAGCGAACAATGGCGTAGCAAAAAAAAACAAGGGGGTTTTATTCATTGTAGTTTACTAAATAATAGCTGAATAAGAATATTGAAGTGGCCTGTTATCAAATCGCTTTTGTAGTGAAGATTACGGGATCGTATCCCATAACTGTGTTTTTTAATCCCAACTATTCAGTAACGACCAATAGGTTTAATAATTGGCGATGAATCAACTCTCACGAAAGACAAATTTAGTTTGCATTATAGTTTCTGACTGTAACGATTCATATGCTCCACTCTAGCACCGGAATAATTTATGATATTTACATAGTATAAAGTTTTATTTTTATTATCGCACTAATAATGGAAAAAAATAAACCTTATATGACTTAATATGAAGAATAAAATAATTACTGATATATTCATTAATATTTTATATATTATTCGACTGAAATAATTAGAAATTTTGATCTATTAGTAAACCAAAAATACTCATCCATAAAGAAAACAACTTTTCATCTTATAGTTCAATCAATACAATTTTTACTAAATCTTTAAATACACAAAACAGTCGAAAAGGAACCTTAGCTTAGAGAAGCACTGCTAAAATTTCAATTCAACTTCCATACGATGCAAAAATGCTGATTTTATATATATTAACGATTTTTCTTGCTGATTTCTTCAAATGTAAACATCTAATATTATAAGTATTGGGTGACTTCAAAGTAAACAAAACCACGCTAATTGGGCTCAAAGCGAATTCAAGAATTTATAAAAGACGAAAGCTGCTGGAGTTAGCAACAGTTATGGTTTCACGTATACCCTTCGCTGCCCCCATTTTTTGTTTGTTTACCTAATTTAAGGTGATTCACCCCTATAACTTGACGTCTGATTACATAACAAATATAAATTTATTGCATTATGAATAAAATTGTTGGTTTTTACTTTTTAAATTGTTTCAATATTTTTTTTCTTCTTTTCATTGACGGTTACTAGATTAAGAATGTCTCTACAATAGCAAAGAGATTAGGGTGTGTGCCTAGAATTGTTTTTAAAAATCTAAAAATGTAGGAATGGGATGTCAAGTAGGTTGAGCAATGTCTGGCAAACAATTCTCGTAAAAAATAACTTGTCAAGATGTCTTTACGTTGCAAAGATCCATATACTCCACTTTCGAAGTGGATACCTTCATACTGTCTAGATCCGTATGCTCCGCTTTGGGAAAGAACGTAGTATAAAACATATGCTTACCACACAGCGTTCTTAAAAGTTATTTTTGTTTACCAATCGTATGACATCTTCATTTTCAGGACGAAGGAATATGTGGTGTCAAATAATTCAAGTGATTACAAATAAAAACCCTAGAAGCAAAATAGCTGGATCAAAAAAATTTTGAACGGAGTGAGTTTTTTTGCAAAAATCATTTGTTTTACACCTCCATAGTTGATATTTAGAAGCTTGCTAATATGCCAGAATCCAATCAGCTTGAAGAAGGCGTAAGTTATGTTGAAACTATTTTAAAACATCTACATTTGCAGTATAATATTAGCAATAGATTAGCGGCATCTATTATCTAAATTATTTAAAACTGGTAAACTTCTATATATGAGATTACCGTTAGCGACCCGGGTTTCGCCTTTCGGCATCTTCGGGCTACAATTATATGTGGGCAGTGAGCAAACATATAGCATACTAACAATAAATCCTATTGTAACTTATTATTTATGGTATTGAATTAGTAAATATCATTAGTGAAAATAATAACACGAGTATTAAAAATGAACAACAAAAATATCCCTAATCTATTGGAATTAACTTATTTAATCATATGTATTAAAAGGAACCAAAAAAAAAACATATCATTAACCTATGTAATTATAATGACAATCATTATTAAATATAACAATAATTAATCAATTATAAAATAACCTGTTATACATATGTTTACTAATCAGTTATCAGATATAGCAATGGACTATTAGGGAACATTATCTGATCATTCAATAATGTAAGATTCAACAGCTGTGCTCGATTGATCTCCATAATTTCTTGATAGAACAGTTTGTGTTCCCCTGTATTAATATGCAATATCTTAATTCCACTATCTACATCAACCCCATGATTCTCTTCAAGCAAATGATTTGCAAACGTGTCCTTTTTAAACGTAATAAGGCCAAATGCTCTTATTATTAAACCACGTGTTGTTTTACCTTTATAAAAAATTAGAAGATCCCGAAAGGCAAAATCCTGGTCGCTAACAGTGATCTCACATTTGGAAGTGTACCAGTTTTAAATAATTTAAAATCAATTTCCATCAAGCACCATCACTCAAAAATATTAATTACAAAATTACAAGAAAAGTAGACGGTTTTAAAGACAATATCTCTCACTTTGTAATGAATTATAGAAATTACAAATCAGAAAATACAAGAGTAGTTTGTAAACTCTCTCTTCTCTCTTATAGCGAGTGACTACACAATCAATATTCGTATTTCTGTATTATTTAATAATAAAAATAGCACAAATATTATTATTATTAAATAATAATAATATTTGTGCTAATATTATTATCACGGCACTGGTGGAGTAAAAATACAGACTATAACTAGTTAGGAGGCAGAATCGTAAATATGTGGCTCAGAGCCAAACGAGCAAAACCAATTTTAGCAGACAGTCACCTTATATTGTTTTATAAAGTCTTACGACAAGTTACTACCTTTGTACAGTACTATACTATCTACACTAAATATTTCACATTTTTGCCGCCACCAGCCCGACTGGATATAACACAAAGCATTTTTCAAAATGGAGTGTTTTTACAAGTAAAAAAAACTTTTGAAATCATATTATGATTGGAGTCATAAACTTTTCACCGTAAAGTTTTTTGTTGACACGCTACATTTTTTACATATAAAGCAATTTTCTTGTTTTTTCTTCCCTCTCCTTCAACATACCAAACTGTTTTCCGTAAATACGTAATAATAACGCATGCATATTGTTTCTTGGTTCTCGTTTTTCTTTTGTAATGTGAACAAAAAAAAATGGATACATTCAAAAGTTTACTGCTATTACACCACAATATGGTGGCAGTTTTCTTTAAGAATTTCATTTTTGACAAAACTATTGCTATTAAATAAATAATCACCATCAAATCACCACGGAAATTAGCTTTAAACATAATGATTCAACCCTTAATCATTTCTTTCTTTATCAACACATTTATTTCCATAACTTTTGAATCTCTGAAGCTGGAATAATGGTGATATCAAAATAGTTATTATACTATATCTATTCTGTTTGTTAAAACTCATTTTATCAACCAAAAATTAATTACTTTTTCGTCATCATTCTAATTGGTTATAAATATATACCTGTATATTCTCTGTTTTTTTTTTGTCAACGGATTTCTTCTAATTACTGTTTTTTTTCAATTTCAACGGAAAAGTGTATATCATGAGTTCTCTCTGCTAGGCTTCACGGTCACCAAGAAGAACTACCTGAAAGTTTCACGCCATTTCCATAAAACGATCTGAAGAAAAGAAATCAAGATAAACATATTTCGGCAAATTTTTGGGTCGGTAAATATCGGTGTAACTGTCTCCTTGAGCAGAGTGGTTAACGTGTGCGCTTTGGAGAGCTGGAGAGATGCAGTACTGGGTGCTTAGTGGGTTAAACAATTGGCTGAGTTTTTTTGTGTACTCCATTTGTAGTAAAATAAAAAAAAACTTTATAAACATTCTTTTGATAGTCATAACTATTCAAAATGATGCAAGATTATTTTGAGTAAGCGCTAAGAGGAAAAAAAACAAATACTTTATGTATCTTCATCCAAACAATGCTTCAAATTCATAAGGCCTATTTCTTCATAATAAATAATTTATATTTCTACCGATCTTCATAAATTATCCCTCGTGTTAAAATAGAGACTGACAAATTGTTTTACATCATACCCCATCGTGTTCTGGTTGCTCTATAAATTGTACTAAATCTGCGATGTATTTTATCTTTCAGGAAATAATCATCATTTTTGAGTTACCATACATAACTTTTTGAATGTTTTGTATAAACATCTTTTTTTCAACAGGTTTTTTGCTTTGGGATGCTTACATTTCATCTAGATTCTAGACAAAGTTAAAGAATGAAAAGGGGGTTCAAAGACCCAGCTGTGGATCAGCTGTATAAAAAGAAACATCATGTTTCTGAAGTTAAAGCAGTCTAGAAAACTTTTAGCAGATGGAGAAGAGTGGAGACGTCTCCAGTAGATTAAAAGTTTATTAATACAATCAATATAAAACTCTCATTCTTCAAAAATGTATTGTTTTTTAAACATGCAAATAACTATTTATGAAGCGCATAACTATTTTCAAGAAGCCAACCTTAAAATAAATAAGTTTTAGAAATATTTAATTATAATGTTTAGTTCAAAATTTGCAATTACTATAAGCTGAAAAAAGGTTGTACATTTTTTCTCCAACCATATCTTTTGTTAATTGAAAAAATTACAACTAAGAATGACCCACATTTAATACATTGCTGTTTATGTCTCCTAGGTATTTGAGAAGTTAGCGTATGCGCATTGCATCTAAGAATGCGGGTTCAAATCTCTCACCTGCTTAAAATCTGAAAATGCACTAATGGTTGCTCATTGGTTTGAGCAATTATCTGATGAATAATTTTTCGACATATCTTCACACTGTGGAGATCTGTATACTTTACTTTCGAAATGGATATTTCATACAACATTGAATCAGTCATGGTGAAAAAATGTTTCTTTTGAGATATCAATATCCACGAACTAGGTGTTACCTTATGGTGGTTTTATATTTGATTCAGTACAATTTGAAGATGCTCAAAGCAAACTTTACTGCCACGCTCACTGACACGATCTATATCTCAAAATTTAACGTTCACCTGTTTTAAAGTTTTTTTCATTTTTAACTAACTAAAAAAATCATATGGAAATCGCTCGAAACTCTATTGAGTAAAAAGTAAAATGAATTACAAAAATTCTTGATTTGCTCGAGATTTTCGAGAATATTAAGTAGATAAAATTCCCTAATTCTCAATATTTAGAAAATTGAGAATTCTAAATCACCATTTACTTTATCTTGGACGGAAGTCTTGACAGTAAGCAGTCGATTGAATTAAAATTCATATTAAATAACATTCTGTACATACCAAAAACATCCGATAATTTTGGTTTATTTTAGATTTTTTTACAATCAATACGATTCGCTGAAAATGTCATTCAAGCCCCTATTTGAATTTCAGTGACTTGATACGAATGCTTGCTGTAGACATATTCAGGAAATGTGAGTAATGGAAAACGCAGCGATGTATAAAAAAACGGATTCATTTGTTTCGTATATGTTTTGTCGCGTTTGATGACGCGATAAATAAAAAACATCTCCGTAGTGGTTTTTATATAACGCTCTTTGCTTATCCACACAATATCCTTTCTGGAAAAATGCAGATTTTTAATTTTTTGTGTTTATGCAGGTACGGTTTTGTATATTTTTATCCAACGAACTTTTATACTACACTATACAGGACTTAACACATTGTGGATTCCTTGTGCGCATTAGTTTATCATTTTTTCAATAAATTTGAATATCACCTTATCATTAAATATTAAATGGAGCCATGATTGATGAAATTAAAGTTACTTTTTCAAGATTCATAAACGCTGTGCCATAAAGCCATCTATAATCTATTTACTGCAACCAGATATGTACACAATAATTTATATAATGTATTATACATGTATGAATGTATTTCAGAACAATTAACTCACTTTTAAGTGCAGAGAGCTTAGAACAACTGAATGCATCATGGCTTAGTATTAAAATTCAGAGTAGATTATTGAACACTAAAAGAAAATATTTTTGACCTCTTTTCAGTATTTTCATCAGTGCTTTTATTCTAAGCACAATCAAAAAGATATCTGCACCACTTTCTTCTCTCGAAAAATCAATTAAAGTTATTTTGCTTATCTTTTTAACACCCATTTTTTTCTACACCTGCCGTATGAGTATATACGGTGACGCAACGAATGTGATACGTTATCCCAAATGCCAAAGACGTATCAAAAGCTGATTTTCAACACTATTCATAGATTCATTGAATTTATTTGATAGTTTTGTATGATACAAAATTATCATGCTAAAATATTATATGCTTAAATTAATATTTTTCGGTGTCCACTCCAAAAAACTCCAACAGGATCTCAAAATGATAAAGTTAATCACTCTATAAAGAGGCCATATGGATCTAATTGTTAAGACTTTTAGTATTTTTATATTTTTTTCACGATAATCCTTTATTTTAATTTAGTGGAATCCTGCATCTTCATTTTTTTAATCATACGGTTGTGGAATTAGACATCACAACTTTTAACTCCCAAGCGTGTACGTAAATTTCTCATCTACCAATTTTAAGTGAAGAAAAATGAATAGTTACCTCTATTCTGAATAGAAGCATATTCATTTTGAGTATAGTTGTGTATTATAACTTACTATCTTTACGTGGATAGCTTGCAAAGTAGTCCCTTATTCTACATGTTGTGTCTAAAGTAAATTAAATATACGATGTTTTTAATTCACTTATGATGTATAAACCTAGGATACTTGACATGGAAAGATTTTGAAACGTGCGGAAATCCATTTGCTCCAAAGAAATATTTAATTTAGAATAAAATGAATTTATATTGATCACAAAATATCTATTTACAGTGTTTTTTCCATCACATGAAAACAATTACATCGTACATACTCGAAAATTAATTAAATAAATATATTTATTGTCTTTGTTGTTCATGATATCCTTCTCTGATATAAAAAATATATCTTTTATCTGTGTACACACTATCATTAAAGCTACACCATCAACATCTTGTACGGAGCAATCTTTAGAAATAAATGATCCATAGTGAACGCTATTAGTGAGACAAAAAAAAGCATTTTATAAAAATATGGTACACAACATTACACTGTAGATTCCAATTAATGCAAGCAAAGACAAAAATGATAAAATTTTATGAAGTTGTTTTTTTTAGATTTTCCAAAAAATATATAAAAATACTCATAAAATCACAACCAATTGCCATGGCACTAACGAGTCTCCTACATAATACAGGACTTTTATTAGGGCTGCTACATTTTTTCGATATAATTTCGGGAAAATATTTATTTCAAATTCAATTATTATCAATCAACCATATTTTAGTGCATATAATCTTGTTATATAGCATTTTTTACCTTTTTTTATTTATATGCTAATAACATTACAAATTATATGCTTAACATGACACACAAAAATTATATAAGAGTTTAAATCGAATATAAAATTTATTCGCGTGGAATTATGGGAATTATGACTTGAGAGGACGTAAAAATACAAATGGGCAACAGGGATTCTTGAAGGCGACATTTAGTATCCATATGCTCCATTTGAAGAGCGAATATGAATGAAAAAGAGAAGGAAATAATATAAAATCATATGGAAAACATTACAAATATTATAGTGATAAACATAAATAAATGTAACCAAAAGTTTGAAAAAGTATAAGAAAAGGAGTCTCTAATATTTTGGAAAATTCTAATCATAAACTCATTCTCAATCAGATGGAAGATATTAATAAGAAGCTTTTTAAACACAAACATTACCTTCGATACAAAAGTTATGTTGCTAATACTGCCATAACAACTGGTAGATTAGTTTTACACTTCGAATAAGAAAACAGCTGATGTTTCCGATTTGTTCATGTATTTATGAAAGACATATTGAGTGATATTCTAACGCTTGCTCATCAAACACCTTAAAGTCAAATTTTATTTAAATTCTAAATTATTTGAAACTGGTAAACTTCCATATGTGAGATCACTGTTAGCGACCCGGGTTTCGCATTTCGGCATTTTCAGGCTAATATATATGTGGGCAGTGAGCGAACATATAACATACTACGAACATATAATTTTATTTACCGATGAATTAAGACGTCGTGTAATTTTATAATATTTATCAATTATTTTAAACGACTTAATACTACAACATCAATTTCATCATAATTTTTTGAAATCAAAGCTTGAAAATTCATCAAAATAAAAAAGGGAGAAAATCAGAGTCGGATGCAGAAGATGCAACATTGTCATCCGTATACCGCAAATGATCAATTTGAAACCATAAAGCATCCAATGACACACTATTGACGGATAAGCTAAGCAATAATTAAAACGCGTCAAAAATGAAGCTTTTATTTGACTCATTAATGAGGGACTCGATTTTTTTCACCATGTAGAATATTTCTCCACAAGTAAAGTATATGAATCTATAGTTTAAATACTCCAGACATGAAACATAGCGAATATGGAAAGGAAAAAGGATAAAAGCCTTATATATCAAATTAATGATCAAAACATTACATAGAAAAACCCTTTAAGTGTGTGGAGACTCAAACTGGTATATCTAACTTGATATGATATTAATTTAGTTATTTAAGAAAAACCGATAACCATTATGTGGAAGTCCTTTTTCCTGGTCGCAAATAAAAAAATCCATCCTTTTTTTAAACATAAAAACTAAATTTAAGCCCTGATTTGGCATTTTCAGCTTACATCCTTTTAACGGAATTTGTATTAAATTGTATATATTCAGATTATGGAATAAAAGCTATTTTGGAAAATTGAGGGTTACGTCTTTTTTCTTTTTCACAGTCGATATGGATCTTTGCAATATTCTATTGACTATTGTTCAACCAATTGGTAATTTTGTTTTGATTTTTTAAATCCAACAGTCATAGAATTTTAACCCGCAATCTCTGGTTTCAAAGCACGCACACTAATGCCAAAGAGAAGAACGGGGTTCAATTTTAACAAAAAATGTCTCGTTCTTAAATTTTCAAAAATACCATTTAATTTATAATATTTTGTCGTATGGTGACAACACTGATAAAATGACAAAAAGTAAGGATTGTATGGAGTGGTAGGTAGGTTTCGTATTTTAGGGGGCTAATTTGATGTGTTCATTGGTGCGAGATGTTGAGCTAACGACTCGATTTCGTAAAATACCTCACATTTTACGCAAAAGGCAGATTTCTCGCGTAATCTGTTTATCGCAGCTACGTTCAACATTTTCGACACAAAAAAGAACATTTCATACAGAAAACTATATCACTACGAAAGACTTTTTTACTTGGAATTTTGAATTTAACGCAAAATGATATATCATTTTTTCCTATACTTTTTGCACTAGATTACAATATCGTACTTTCAACTTGCAGTGATCTGACATATTTTTGTATTTAAGCTTACTATTTTATTATACTATTCACAAATATTGATCGAATTAAATCTATTATCACATTAAAACTCATACAACGGCATTGGAACTGGTAACAACTCGTACTGCGGATGCCTCCAAAAAGCTTGAATCTTTTTTCTCTCTCTTTTTCCAACAATTTGAGTTTCTCACTCTCACACTAGCTGAATAGAAGAATTATGTCATGGTGTGAGAGGATACAAAGCAAATGGAAAGTGACAGGAATTCTGGAGCTCCCATATACTACACTCAGGAACTAGATATAGTAGAAGAATAAGGTGAAAATATTCGATGAAAGATTTATTTATTTATTTATTACATGTTGTAACATTACAAATTACGATAAAAAACACGATATACATATAGTTATGACGAAAATATCAAAAACACATAATAGCATCCATCTAAGCTCGCTCTCACCTAGGTTGAAGATATCAATATCCGAGGCAATCTCGTTAAACATCACCACTGCTCTCCGCATTGGCATGACCACTGGCAGATGATATTTTATTATAACTTTGAAACTGTTCATACTTTCAGTGAATATATTTTCAACCACATATTTTTTAGCAACTTTTCAACATAGTAAATAATTAATGATGAACAATTATCCTGCAAAAAATATCTATTTACATGAATCAAATAAAACCTTCTTCACGTATATCAATCAGCTTCAAAAGTTTAGTATCGATCTCCAATGTTAAGGTATCCATTTCGATTTATACTATAATTGGTTCTTAGGCAACCTTTCAACATACTGGCCACTCGGCTCTGCACCTTTGAATTGTTTATTCTTATGCAGTTGCAGGAATTAAAGCTACAATATTCAGTACCGAAACACACAGTTTTATTATTGGTAATATTATAGTAATTACGATATTATAACAAATTACCATAAACTCATTATTTAACTCTTAATTGATAAAGCATTCATTGACTTGTAGGATCGACCATTCGACGAATAAAAATTAATTATTATCACGATATCGACGAATATAATGTATACCATATGTTTTACAGTAACTACACAAAATAATGAGTCATAAATAATAATAAACCTATATGTTATTCTGCAGTAAGTATTCATTGAATTGAGACCAAATTATATGTGGTAAAATCAATCTATCATAAATTGTATAAATAAATCAATCTATTAAAATATGAAGACATATTTTTTAAATATTTTTTGAGATTCTTTTTAAAATCGTATATACCGGCTAGAAATCATTACATTATTAATTATTTTTAATAAAAAGTATGTAATAATTATCGACATGCCAAACAACCTGCTTATTCATCTTACATGACATTTAAAAAAAAATACAAAGATTACAAAACAATCTTTATTTTTGTTCCTCGCTATCATAGACAACTGTGCGTCGTTGTGCAGCAATTAAAGAGTCAAGTTGCAATGAATCATCTACCAGGAGGAAATTTATTTTATACTTACCAAATACACAAGGTTTTTAATAATATTTTAATAAATTATGCGAATAGGCAAATATAATATAATATGCTGTGACAGAATTTATATGCTAGATGACTGATAATATATTTGTATTATTTTCAATATCTTAGAAAAGGTTTTCGATTTATGCGCGTTGAATTTTTCACTCTACAATCTTAATGCGAAAGATTTTCAATTTTGAATATTTATTTTTTATAATGAGCTATAATATAATATTACATTATTCTCACGTCCGTGATTTTCATTTTTTGTGCAAAATTTTCAGCGCGACCGTTTTAGATAAATAATTTACAAAAAATAGCATTCTTCTTTGAAATTTTAAATCAAATAACATTCTGAACTTTCAAATAAATTTGATGAAGTTGACATTTTACATGTCAAATTAACTTTAAATTGGCCACTACTTTTTTACTAAAATTTACTTTAATAAATCATGAAAAGAATGCTATTTTAAATACAATAAATCTAAAATACAGAATAGTTATAGTCATGTAAAACGCTCACTGTAACTTTTATTAATAAAAACCTTACTTTTATTTTTTAATTTTATAAAATAGAAAATTCCATCTTGTTATTTATAATATATTTTTTTTTATACCATGTTCGCTCCCAACTT
Source organism: Rhyacophila evoluta (assembly GCA_022683975.1). Taxonomy (NCBI): domain Eukaryota; kingdom Metazoa; phylum Arthropoda; class Insecta; order Trichoptera; family Rhyacophilidae; genus Rhyacophila; species Rhyacophila evoluta. The sequence goes on from JAGVSQ010004436.1 coordinate 19,420, forward strand.
GGAGCATATGGATCTACAC